>PVKA01019268.1:14203-42457 GCA_004027165.1 Ctenomys sociabilis
GTGTTAAGCTAACTCAGCCAGGCCTGCTTGGGAGAGGGCCTTGCCATGCCGCCATCCCATAGCCTGCTGCCTGCAAGGAGAGCTCTGGGCCTCACCAGACTCTGCAGCTGCTCTTCCCAGAAGCCTTCAGCTTGCCCTCACCTGGGCCTACAGTGCCCCGGCTTGCACCTGCTCAGATCCCCACCACCACCACCACTGGAACATACCTGCCTGCCCCCCTCGAACCAACACACTTGCTGCACTCAGCAACCTCACTCCTGCGGCTCCATGTCTACCACCCCCAGACTCTGACTCGGTGCAAAGACAGCAGCAGAAGAGTGAGCCCAGCCAGCAGCTGGACCCTGGCAAAGGACCAAGGGCACAGGAGCAGAGCAGAGGGGTCGGCTTGACTGGGCTGGGCTAGACTCACAAGGGGAGAGACCGGAGGGAAAGTAAGTGCCTTGAGGGACCTGGCTCACCCCCTCCACTAGGAAAATGAGCCTCAGTACAGCCATCCAACCCAGCCCTTGAGGACAGCTCAAGATGGACAAAAAGAAAGGAGTGCCTGGGATGGCCTGAAAGTCAGGGAAGAGAAACAACACCAGAGAATGGCACCCCCAACAAAGCCAGCTTCCCCATCCCCGTGACCCCACACTCCTAGCCTGGACCAAGAGGTCACCTTAGAGATGGCAACATGGAAAGACCCAGGGCTTAACTCCCCAGGACCAGGCACTTGCAGTTCCAAGTGGTCTGCAGTATGGCAACCAGGGCAGCTTCTGCCCTGTGGTAGTAGAGAAAGGGCATGGGCTACATGATAGTACCCAGGGTAGGGTGAAAGCTCCTGCAAGAGGCTGGCATTCAAGGGTCGCCCCCTGGCATTCGTGTGTCACCCTCGGCCACAGGTGAGGTCTCTGTGCATCACTTTGACAATGGGCAGGCCCCAGGGTCTGAAACACAGGTGTGCGGGTACAGGTCTTTTTTTGGGCCCCTCCCTTACCAGATGCAGCCGTAATCCTGGAGCCTGGAGGGAGTTTCTGGACTACAGATTAGTGGAGATGGGTAGGGAAAAGCGAAATCAGTGGACCTCCCAACACCCAGAGTCGGTCCTGTCAGCCCTGCCCCACCCTCGCACCTTGTTTTATCTGGAGCAGGCCAGAGCTGAGCTGGCTGCTATAACACACCATGTCTTGCCTGTTCCCAGCCAAACTCAAAACTGGTCCCAAATGAGAGCTGAGAGCTGGGATACCCTTGCTAGCTCCCTGGAGATCTACCGGTTCCCCGCCATTCCATGGCACTGGAGATCTGAACATGGTCCGTGTACCTCACAGGCCTAGATCTGAAACAATTCTGGGCTGACACATGGGTACCTAGAATGGGAGGCAGGCACCTACCACCTGGGGTTCCTGGCCAGGGCTTGCCAAGCGACTTCCCAGAATGACCCCCGGGGGCCAGGACCCCGGAAGAATCTCATTTAAGGGAGACCAGAGGAGCCCCTGAAGGTAAGTGGGGGAGTCCCCGCCCCAGGACCCAGCCCCGGGCTCGACACCCAGCACCGAGTGGAAATCTCACCACCTACTCCACTCCGCCCTCACGGCCCTGCCCGCCTCTGGCTTCCAGAGTGCGCAGTCCCCAGGTCAATAATTTAGCCGATTCAGTGCCCGCTCGCGGGTGACGTCCGGGGCCTGGCTCCCTGAGCGCTTGCGGCTGCGCTTGAGCTTGGACAAGTCCTTGTCGAACACCTCCCCAGAGCGCAGGGCCGACACCAGGTCGTCGAACTCGCCGCCCTCTTCCAGCTCCAGGGAGCCACCTGCCAGAACCTTGTGCTGCCGCTGCCACCGCTCCCGCTCGCGCTGCTCCTTCAGCTGGAGGGGGGGGGGTGAGGGGCTGAGCCTGGGCGGGCGGGCTGAGCCCCCCCCGCCGTGCCAGCCCACTGCCCATGCCGCCCCCGGCCCGACCCCTCACCCACTGCATCCTCTTGCCCCAGCCCAGCCCCGCACCATGGCTTCCATGCGCGCCCGCCGCTCTTCCTCCTCCTTCCTCTTCCTCATGGCATCCAGGTCCTGCCGAGCCTCCGAGAAGGCCTGCAGGAAGGTGTCGAAGATGCCGAAGAAGCCCTCGGGCTGCATATTGTTGTCCTGCTCCCCGAAGTGCACCAGGGCCTTGGCAAACTGCAGAAGGAGGGAGGGACAGCTTGGCCTGTCATGGGCAGAGCCATCCGAGGCCAGGAGTGCCTAGCATGGTTGGAGTGGGGAGCCCCTGGGAACAGGTATGCAGCCAGAAGGCTTGAAGCCGACCGGGTCCGGATGTGGCTGCCTGCTGGAAGCCGGTTGGAGAGCTGAATCTCCAGGCCCTGGCTCCACACAGGCCTCAAAGGCCCATATGGATCCGTGTCCAGCTGAGTGAGAGCAACAGCCAATCCAACGTGGGGCTGCAGGGTCAGGCTTCCTACCTAGCTTCCTGCTCTATCTCACACATGGCTCTTGATCTAACCCTAACCACATTAGTTCAATGGGACTTTAAGCATTTAGCAGGCCAAGAAGGTAAGGGGTGGGACAGCTACCCAGACACTTACATGGGTGGCCCTGCTTGTCTTCCGGGAACAGGGACATGGTGCTAATGCTGGCTAAGGCAGAGGGGGCACACCCTTACCTTATCCCTGGCCTCACTGAGCTGGTCCTCCAGCTCCGAGAAGCTGAAGCTGGACACTGTGATAAAGTCGCTCATGACAGGGACAAACTTATCACTGGGCTCCCGCACCTGGCGTCTCTGATACTCCAGTTCCTGGGCAGGGGGAGGTAAAGGGTGCAGGGTGAGAGGCAGGAACTCCTCAGGGATCGCTCCGTCTTCCCCTTGTCACTCACATGGAGGAAGAGGGAAAACCCATGTCCTGACAAGGCCCGCGAGGGTCACCAGCCCATCTGCCTGCCTGTCTGTGCCCTGGCCACCAGGACTTATCCTTCATCCCTTAATGCCTTGTTACTGAAGGCTGGTCTGAGGCCGGCAGCATCAAACAGGAAATCTCAAGAAATGCAGGCTAGGGCTGGGGAGATGGCTCAGTGGAATAAGCGCTCCCCTGGCAAATGCAAGGGCCTGAGTTCAATCCCCGGTTCCACAAAAAAAATAAAAGAAATGCAGGCTCTCAGACCAGGGGAGCAGAATCTGCTCCTAAACAGGACCCACAGGGGATGGAAAGACACTGCTAAAACATACCCTGAAGATCCCAGCTTGCTGAGATGCCACTGGACCATGGACCACACTCTGAGTTTCAAAGGACTAGACAGCTGGACACTTGGCCCTCACCTCCCTGTCCTCCATGGTGTCAAAAGAAGGTACTTTCTTCTTTCCTACACTTAAGTTTGCTCCCTTGGTTCCCTCTTTCTCCTGCCCACCTTCACAGTGAAGATGGTAACAGCCAATAGTTCCCAGTGTTGAGGGACAGAGGAATGAAAATGTCAGGGCCCTGGGTAATGTTAGCTGAGACACCATCAGAGCAGGAAGGGAGGGCTAGTCTCTGGCTAGAGTCTGAGTTCTGTCTCCCCCATCCCTAAAGTTCCTATGTTGAAATCCTAAGCCCTGAAGGTAAAAGTCCCCAGAGTGAGGTCTTCCACAAGGTGACAGGGGCTTGAGTGCAGAGCCTTCTAGAATGTGATTATCACCCTTATAAAAGAGACTGAGGAACTTTATGACTATCCTCTATCCCATGAGGCCAGGGGTAAAGGCTCCATCTTTGAAGAATAGGCCCTCTCCAGACACTGAATCTTCTAGAACCTTGATGTTGGGCTCCCTAGGCTCCAACATTGTCAGAAATATTTTTTTTTTCTTCTAAGTCATTCAGTTTATGGTATTTTGTTATAGCAGCATGAAGGAACAAAGTCAGCACTGGGTCTTCCTCAGCCTGGGGATAAGGTGAGGAGACACAGGGCCTCCTGGGGGCAGTGGTCCATGCTGACTCTACCTGATGGGGAAACTGGGGAGGAATGTGGGGCAGATTCAGGCTCATGCTGCCTTACTGCTGTGTGGGCACCATATTATTTCTTGGTACAGAAACTGTGTCCAGTGGATGCCCCTCTTTCCTGAGGATTATAACATTGCACTGTTTGTTCCAGCAGCCCAACCAAGAGCTCCGGGTCACAGAAATGTCTCAGGGGCCAGCAGCAGAAGCGACTTCTCCAACAGCGTCCCCAAGCCCAGGCAGGTGTGACAGCACGCACTCACCACCTCAACAGCTCTCAGGCCCTTCTTGAGGTTGTTCACCTCCTTCTCCAGCTCGGCCAGGCTGTGGACGGAGAGGGGATGGGCAGGAAGGAAGAAAATCAGCTGCGATGTGAGCAGCCAATGCTGGCTCGGGGAGAGGGGCAGTGTAAAGCACAAGCCGAGGGCCTGGGGTTAGTGATGGACGTATGGGCCTAGCAACTTGCTTCTCTCTGAATAGTCCACACTTTTATACAATAACAGGGGTGGAAGTTGCGTCCCCCAGACCCTTCCAGGTCAGACACCTGACTCCGACGTAAGAGCCAACTGTTGCTGGCAATGCTCATCAGCTCCCAGCAGGGGGCTCTGGTCGGCACGCACCCCCAGAAGTTCATACTGGAAATCGCAGTGCCCACATCCACATGGTAGTGGTCACTGGAGGTGGGCTAGTGGGGTTCGGGTAGGATGAGGTCATGAGATGGCTGTCCCAAGATGCATTTGGGGCCCAAGGCAGAAGCATGCTTGCTGTCTTGCTGAGGGAAACATTCAGCCTTGTGGTTATGCTCCAGGGGCTAGGGAGACCCCAACACTATACTCTTCTACTTTCCAGCCTCCAGAATCTCGAGCCAGACTCCTGGTTTTTTGTGCTTTATTCTGTAATGGGGATTGAACCACCCCCCAGGGGCTTTGCACTAAGCTACAACCCCAGACCTTCTTAAACCTTTTACTCTGAGGCAAGATCTGGCCAAGTCACTAAATTGCCTGGGCTGGACTGGAACTTATAATCTTCCTGCTTCAGCTTTCCAGAAGGTGGAGATCCAGGCAGGCCCCACCCTGCCTAGCATAGACTCTTAGTTTTTCTACATTTGTCTCAATGAATCTGTAATAGCAACAGATTGAGATGCGGGGGTCTTACATGCAGTAAGCCTTGGGTACCTGTTAGCCTTCCTTTGCCACAGTTCCAGTGTTACTGGACATGGCTTCTACGCACTCAAAGGTTCAGCCCTGATTTACACAGTAGATGCTGTTGGTGTCCAGCAAAATGCAGGGTTGTGACACTTCAGCTGGGCGGGCTGAAGTGAAGTTTAAGTCCCCCAGTTCGTATGATAATAGTCTGGAGGCTAATGTGTGGGTCACTGTCCTCCACCCATGCCCATGGCCGGACAGTTACAACCCAATTCCTACAGCCAGTGACAGGTAAGGGAGTCTGTAGGGCCACAGGTGCCCTCATCCCTCGGGTGGCATGACCGGGGAGAGATGTCTCCCAGAGTTCCCTCGGGGGTGGAGCCCACAGTAGCAATGGGCTTAATATGGCTCCTGTTACTGGCCTTCTTTCATACCTGGATCAATTCTCTACGCCTTAACTAGTGTTTTCTGGAATCATCTCTGCAACACGGATTTAAGGGCAGATTGTCTTTGTTCGTTTCTCCCAAAGAGAGGCTCCAAAGCACTGCCCATCACTAGCAGGTTCCAGGAGGTAGGGAGAAGGACGCCTTGGAAGGGGGGACCCTCACTTGACTTTGGCAGCTTCCGGGAGATGCTGCAGCTCCGAAGGCAGGTTCAGGATGTCCGGAAAATGTTTCTCCAGGATCATGATCAGGTAGTGGAGCAGAGAGATGTTTCTGTGGAAGAGTTGGGCCAGGAGTGAGAGAGTGGGGAAACTGGCATGGGATTAAGGAGGAAGCTAGGGTGCGTGAAAGGGAAATAGATGAGGAGCCCTGGGGAGGCGCCCGGAGGGGAGGCGCCGAGGAGGCGGGGCCCACCTGTCGATACTGGACTTGGTGTCCGCGATCTTGTTGAGGCTGGCCACCCGGAACCCATAGGCGCCTCCGCGCTGCCCCTTGTTCATGAAGTTGCCGATGGCCAACACGATCTCCAGCATCTGCTTGAGACGCTTGCTGCGCGTCAGCTCCCGGGAGGCCAGCAGGATGGCTGGGAGAGGGGAACAGGTCAGAGCCCTGCACAGCCTGGGCCAGGACAAGCCCAAGACCAGAGAGCGAGAAGCATGTGTCTTTGATTCCGGGGGTGGGGGCGGGGGTCAGAAACCCGACAACAACAGCAACTGCGTGAAGTTGCAGTGAGCACTTCCTCTTGTTCTGGCCTCCAGGGAGGCGGATGACATCAGCCAAGGCCACGTCGCCCACAATCTTTACTCGGTATTTACGTGTAAGATGAGACATTTTCAAATCCAGCCTCGGGCAGCTGGTGCGCTGCTACAGTCTCGCTGTCAGCGTGTCCTTGCCCGCGATGCTCTTAAACCTAGCACTTCTATTCTCTGCATCCTCCATGTTAGGGAATTGCTTCTACCTATTTTGAAACTCTGTTTTATTGTTTTGGGCAAAGACAATTTCATCAATAAAATTATGTTATTCATGATACTATTCATAGGTTTTCTTTGCTCAATAAAGTAAGATTTAGAGTGTCCTCGACTCAATGACAAATCAAACAAAAACAAAAAAGCTATAATTTAAAAACATAATTCTATTTTTCAATTTCTCCCAAATGTTAGGCATTTTAACCACTTTCACCTAAACTTAAATGATAATTTTCCAGAAACACAAATCAATAATCATTTTGATGTGTACACGGCTGCCCTTCCTTGGTTAATGGGCAAGAGTGAATTCCAATCCCTGCACTGAAATTTTGACTACTGGTTATAGAATAGGTTATTTTGAATATTAAAGGTAATGGCTAAAATGAAACTGAAAATTCCTAATGCTGTTTATAATGATGTTATACATTTTAAATAAGAAATACCACCCCACCCCACCCCTGCCCTCTGGGCTGGGGATATAGCTCAGCAGCATAAGCACCTGCCTAGCAAGCACAAGGTCCTGAGTTCGATCCCCAGTACCACAAAATTAAAAAAATAAATAACCCTCCTCCAAGACTTAAATGTATTAAGGGCTGATTCCCAAGGATAATCCACAGATGGACTCAGGGCTGAAAGGGATTTTAAGGCATGGGGATCTGGTGAGGAAAGTAGGTTCCTGGGTCTCAGAAGATTGTACAACTCCCTCCCTGGCTCTCCTCTTCCTCTCTGCCTCCTGGTGCGGTAGCATCCCCACGACGCCTGGCTACCATGACGCTTCTGCACTGCAGGTGGCTGACCATGACCTGGACACTCTGAAACCAGGGGCCCACGTACAGATGTGCCCCTCTGAGCTGCTGTTCACAGGTGTTTGAGTTAGAGCAACAGAAAGCTGAGCAACTCAGGAGAGAAAAGAATCCCATTCAAGTCTGGAGAAGACCCCAAGAGCAGTTAAAGGTACGTAACCACACAGAAGAAGCCACAAAGAACTTTTGCCTGCTGCATCTGAGTGGGACATTCATACTGATAGGTTTTTCGGCAGCACAGTAAAGAGACAGGAAAGATAAAGGAAGCCTTTATTAACTCCAAAGACAGAGAGGAGCAGAGCCAGTGGGGCAGAACTGAGGCAAAGTTGAGGCTTTTATGGACTTTTATTAGGAGTGGAGTTTAAGGGGGATGTTTAGAAATACCTAAGAGCTGGCTGGGGTCTTCCCTGAGGCGGCGGGAAAGTCGAAAGAAAATTGCACCCTAGGTGAGTTGGAGAAGAAGCGGGGAGGCGGTCTCGGGGAAGATCAGCTATTGTTTTAAGGGCTTCAGTCATGCACCATAATAATTCAGCAATTTGTACTCGGGCCAGAACCTATCACATTGGACCTAAAAGCAACACTACTCTTAGTAATGGATAGTTGATACTTTTAGTTAGGATAGTTGAGCTACCCCTAGTTTTTTAAAATTATAAATAGGAAAATTATAATATTGAATGGAGGAAGATGAAGCATGGAAAATGAATTCCCCACCGGATTAACTCACAGCCCATAATATTAGGCAGATGAAGACAGCCTAAAATTATTTGCACCACATTATTGCATGTATAAAGTTCAAAACAGACCAAAGTAGTCTGGAAGTCAAAACTGCTCCTCTCATTAGAGGGCCAGAGGGGCAAGTCCGAGGAAGAAGGGCAGGAACAGGGCGCTGAGGTTGGCGGCATTCCAGGCCTTGGCCTGAGTGTCAAGTCACAAACAGGGCTCCGCTTCATAATGATTCATCACACCTCAGGATTTCAGTACTTTTACAATGCACATCATATTTCAATAAAAAGTTTGGTCAGGCACGGTGGTGCAAGCCTATAATCCCAGCACTCAGGAGGCTGAGACGGGAGGCTCGCTGCAAGTTCGAGACCAGCCTGGGCTATAAAGTGAACTCAAGGCCAGCCCGAACTGCATAGCAAAACCCTGTCTCAAAAGGACAAAAATAAATGAATAAATCTGAAGGGAAAAAAGTTTGGAAAAAAAATCACTTATAAAAGTTTTCAGCAAAATGTATACCTGGAGATGGCTTTTCTAAGACTCAATTTTACTATTTCAAAAGTTTGCACAGGAAGCCTTCTAAAAATGCTGCCAAGCTGGCAAAACAGAAAGTGACAAGAATTCAAAGGAAATCAGCAGAAGTGGGAAAACAGTCATCTGCAGCCAGGACATTTTAGGTACTTTCACAAGAACAACGTATCCATGAAGAGGTTCATAAGAATAGTACTCCCATAGCTGCACGCTGTCCGGTGAAAGCATTCACAATGAGAACCGGTACATGAAGCATCTGAGGCAGGGAATACATTCCTAGGAATATGTTCAAGAACACAAGCATGAGCGTAGTTACAGAAAAATGGGGAAATCTACCAGATGGGGAGCACTGGCTTTTGGCAAAGTGATGCAGATCCCCTACGCTGCTGGAGGGAGAGTGGGATCGACAGCCGAGGACTCTGGGGGCACAGGTTAAATTCAGCTCCTTCAGGAGTGTCTTCTGGTAAGAGGAGGAAGAGGAGGAGGAGGAGGAGGAGGAGAAATAAGAATCCTAACTCCTGCACAATACTCCACTCTTCCACTCAGTTAACCACACTGATCCAGTTCTACACCAGATGTGATCAAAATATAGAGAGGGCTGGCATTGTTTAAAGCAGTTAATAGCCCTACAACACACTGCTGACCGTCACTCTCCAGACCCTCCCTCGTGCTTCAAATGCTCATCCCAGCGTTCTTGGCTTCTTTCGGAAGCAGTTCTGGAAGCTCCCTTCTGGAGGCGTTTTCATAAGCTCTGATCAAAAACACTGCAGCAAATGCTGCTGCCGAGGGTCAGTCTGTGGGAAGGCAGGCTTGTCAAAGCATGACACTGCGCCCTCGTCCACCACCTCACTCACCAGATCTGGCACTGCGCAACTCCTGGCCCTTCCCCAAAGCTAAAATAACTCTGAAAGAGAAATGTTTTGAATCCAACCAGGACATCCAGAACTGCTGGGGCAAGAGTGACAGGGTGAGTGTGTCTGAAACAAGAGGGGCTTTGTTTTTGAGGGGGATTCACGACAGTGTGCCTTTTACTGTAATACATTTTTAAAAGGCAACTATCCAAGATATATTGCAATCATACCTTGAACAGCTTCAGGCCCTTCTTCCCTACCTCACTCTTGGGCCCTTTGGAGACAGCGGCCATTGCCCTAAGTGAGAAAATCTTCTAGAAACCCTTCCTGTCTTCCACATATCTTGTTCTGTATAGCTTGACAGTAAAGGGAGACTTTATACAGCAGCCGCTTGCTAACAAGAGGCAGCCCGGGATTAAGCAGAGGAATGCTGCAGGGGACAAGAGGCAGCCTGGGATTAAGCCTTCCTAATTGCTGAGCTGCTCTGCTTTCCTTAGCTCCAAACAGTAATGGGGCACCTTTACTCTACTGACCTAAGAAACAGATAATTGAGCACGCCCACCTTGGGCTGAACCCTTTATCTGTGCTTCCGGTCCCCAGGGAAAACCAACAACAGAAGGAAATGGAGACAAAGATAAAGATGCACCCATCACCAGGACCCAGAAATGGCCAGACAGAAGCTCTTGAAATTTCTCCTCTGGCTCAGACTGATTATCCATGATCACAACCTGCAGGTCCTTGGCTGTCCGAAGGCATATGGCATCTGTGCATCTGTGCATATGCTCTCTGTGTGTGTGTGTGTGTGTGTGTGTGTGTGTGCATGTGTGCATGCAGATCTACCTCCAGCTCTGCAGATTTCATCCTACCCAAAGCAGCCCACTGGACCCCAGGAATGGACTCTCTCTGGACTGGCATCTCATGGATTGATTGCCTCTGCTGTCCAGCAGGGGGCGCTAGGCGCTGCTTGGCCCCCCTAACCCTGCACCCTCAGAATCTGGACATGGCTTATTCTGCTCTGTGGTCCCATCTTCACCCCAAAAAAGCCTGCCAGCCTCACTCCCTCCTACCCACCACCATGCCCTCCTGTGTTTTCCCACAATCCTTTGCTCCCGCCTCCCCTGCCACCTCACAAGTAGCCTCAGAGAGACCCCCACCAGGCCACACCAGGATTCCTGTCCTGGCTCCACTACCCACCAGTAGCAGGGTGACTACTACAGCCCATGTTAGAGGCAGAAAAAAGAGGCCATCAAAGGGCAATGACAGCACTGCCTCTGGGGTTCTGGCAGGGACCAATGAGACAATTCACACATGGCACTTGGCACACGGGCCTCAGGAACTACACATTTGTCCTTGGGAAACAGCCTGCGCTAGAGGGGTTTCCCTGGTTTGAAGAATCAGGCACATCCCCAGGTCGCGTCACACAATCTCCGTTTCTGAGGGGCTCCTGTTAGGGACCCCAGGATGTTGTCCCTAACACACTCAGAACCTCTCGGCTAGCCACGGAGGGGTGCGCGTCTGTGTGACAGGCACGGCTCTGGCCCCTGCGCATCATTTCTGCACCACACCGTGACAGATGCCAGCAGATGTCCCTCCCTGCAGGGTCCCAGTGCTGAGCCTAGCCCCTGTCACACCCGCGAGGCTGGCACACATGCCAACAGAAACCAGGGCATTTCCTTACCATATCATAGTCTTACATTCTGCCCTTGACATTGGTTTTCCTTTAGGGTAAAGAACAAGGACATTCATTTCCCTCTGCCCCTTCACGTGGGTTCCCAGGCACCGCCCCGCCCACCACCCACCCTACCTTCCACTTTGGGCTTGGCCTCTGCCAGCCGCTCCTGGAACTTCTTCTTGAAGAACAGGGCCTGCAGTCGCTGCTGGTAGTGGTCAATCCTAGAGACAGAGCAAGGGACGTGGTCTCCAGCCTCCTCTCCAGCCTGCTCCCTTCCTCCCACCCTCCCTGCCAGGGCCACCGCCAACCCAGCCCCTCTGGCTACACCCAGAGGGCCCCACACCTGCTCATCTCATAGAGGAAGCGGTCGGCACGGGCCATGCGTTCAATCTCGTGCTTGTGCTCCTCCAGGAGGTCCACATCGCTCTTCTCAGGGATGAACTTGAGGAGCTGCAGAGAGCAGAAGCAAGTCAGATAGACCAGGGTGCATGGCAGATTCTGGGGCACAGGGCATGTGAAGCCCATGTGCTGATTCCATGTAGGATGGATAGAGGGACCCTCATGAGGACAGGCCCTGCTAGAAGACGACCTGGCACCCAGTCCTTGACTTCAGCTCAGGCTGGCCTTGAGCTCACTTTGTTGCCCTTGAACTTGCAATTATCCTCCTGCCTCAGCCTCTCAAGTGCTGGGACCACAGGTATGCGCCACCATGCTGGGCAACTTCCTGATTTTCTTCACCTTCTCAAACTGAGCTATAACTTACAGAGAGTACCCTAGTCTGAAGTATGCATGCCAATGACGTTTGTTTTTCAGTAAGTTTTGCGGAGAATTATCTGCATACAATAAAGCACACCCTTTTGAAATGGGCAACTCTGTGAGTTCTGTCAAAACCCTGCCCACTGGGACACCAGATCTGCAACACCAGATTAGGGTACACAACACTCCCGCCTCTTAGGAAGGTCTTTGACTTCCCCTCGGAACGCTGCCCCCTTTCCCAGCACGGCCTCCACTGAATTCTACCGCCATAGATTTTGTCAGCTCTCGAACTCATGCGAGGTGCTTTGGGAAGAATGTGTCCCCTCTGATTTCCTATGTTGGCAGTGGACCTCCCAAGTCTAGCTGGTAATGGCATTTGGAGGTGGGGGCTTTGGAAGATAATTAGGACTGAAGTGAAGCCACGCACGTGGGGTCCCTATATGGCTTTCATGGTTTTATAGGATGCTTGCCCTGGTTACCAGGTGCCAAGCTGAGGCTGGTGCCAAACTCCTGGACTCTCCAGCTTCAGACTGCCTCAGGGACTACACCATAGTAACAGAAAGTGGGCAGTGACCTGGATGTCCTCCTCTGCATCCGGCTTCTGTCGCACAGCCTAATGCCTCGGGGTGCTCCCTGTTACATGTTGATCGTTTTTGTCTAGTATTCTACCACAGGAACCCAACACAGCCTGTCTGATCGCTTTCTCACTGTGGGACAGCCTGCTTACACACCCTTTGGGAGTTTGTACCCTGGTCTCGCTCGAGTCTATATCTAAGTGTGAGGCTACCAGCCAGTAGGGTGGGTGTCTGTTAGGCCTCGTGTGCCTACTGAATAGTTTTCCACCATGGTTGTGCCAGTGAGAATGGCAATCACTCCACCCCCTCGGCAGAACCTAGCACTGCCGGTTGGCCGAATCTCAATCCCATGCTGCATGGATAGCTGGCTCCCTGTGGCTCACAACATTTCTCCGATGGCTACAAGGCTTGAGCTCTTTCCAAATAATTGCTCACCGGCCACGTCGACATCCTCTTCCATGAGGGGCCTGTTGAAGCCTTTTGCTCATTTTGAAGTTGCTTTGTCATTTTTCTCATTAATGTGTGTGTTTGTGTGTGTGTGTGTGTGTGTGTGTGTATACCATCTTCTAAGCTTTGACTTTTCTTCATACTCTAGTAATATGGTCCTGCCTTTTGATAGACAGTAGTTCTTTTTTAATTGATGCAACTTTTGCTTGGCGTTTTCTGGATTTCTCATAAGCGACACAGCACACTGAGGTAGACAAGATTAGAAGAAAGAATGGCTATTCTTGACCTGGCTTTGGCTTGTGATCTATGAAGGCTCTTACCTCCGGTCTCCTTCCAGCCCTCTCAGAGACCCCTGGCAGGGGCCCTTCTAGAAAGCCACTCTCCAACTCCCCCAGCCTGACACTCCCAGAGCCAACATCTCAGGCTCTTGGGGACCACGGCGAAGGGGGTAACTGCTCCTTCCCGCCCTTCAGGTCCTCACCTGCTCCAGCATGTCCTTGGCGAGGTCCTCCTGCTCATCCATCCTCAAGACAGCCTGCCGGATCTCCTCGTTGGAAAGCTTCAACCTGAGGCAAAGCACCCCATCAGAAGCTTCACCCTCTAAACCTCCCTCTCCGGCCACAAGGCCACATCCTTTGCTCTCTCCCCAACATAGACTAGGGAGCACTTTAGTGGTTCCCTCTCCCCTACAAAACCTTGCTCAACTGGACCTAGTGGGACTCACTGCGCATACTCAATAAGAAGCACTTTAGTGTCTGAACCACGTCTTGAGCCTCTGATGTGCTGTTTGAGGCTTCCTCAGAGATGCTGAGGGCACTTGGAGGATGAAGGCCCAGGGAAAGGGTTTCAGACTCTTTCTCCTTGCGCCTAACACGTCTACGGCATCTGCACAGCACGGTGAGACTTTGGCAGGCCCCTTTGAGGACCATTCCTGTCCTTCCTTTTCAGGACAGAGAATAGCTCTCAGTCCTGACTGCTCTCACACAGCTGCTCTGTGCAGCCCTGCTGCCTGAGAGGGGGTGTGGGGACCCCCCCCAGGGCCCCTGCATCCCCTCTGCTGGTATGCACACCAGCATGCCCCCACCATCAACTGGGAGAAACTAAGGAGGGGGGGGGGCTATGAGGGACAGGCAGTGGGGGGTCGGGGGGTGTTCCAGAGGAGCTCGGGGCAGTGCTAAGATTAGCACGGGATTAGCAGTCGCCCTGACCCTGCCTCTGGGAGGCCCTGCACAGAGGCTGTGCTGTTAGCACAGATACTGCCCTGTTTGTTCTGCAGCCGTGGGAAATGCTTAGGGGCTGATATCATGGTGCTCCTTGGCCTATCCCGAGCTGGGCCCTCCGTGGGCTTAGAGCAACTTGGCTGCCAGACCCTGACAAGGCTGCCCGGGGCCTCGTGACTGGGGCAACTTCCTGTGCTAGTCTGCGGCTCCACAGAGGTTCCCAGGACTGGGCTCTAGATCTATGCCTGCCCCTGCCCAGGCACAGCAGAGGTGGGGGAGCAGGGCAGAGGCTGCCGTCACCCCACTTCCCAGGTGTCACCTCTGTCTCACTGAAGGCACTCAGCTCAACCCCCCACCCCTTGCCCTAGCCCTCGCCAGATGCTGGGGCTCTGCTCCCTGGAGCCACGGTGTTCTGCCAGCAAGAGCTGCTCAGGGTGTGCACGTACTTGGAGAGAAGGATAATGCAGTTCTGGGCCCTCCGGCCATCAATGACAGACAGTTCCTTAACCTTGCGGGAGGCTAGGCAGATGTCCTCGGTGGAGCCCAGCTCTTTCTGCAAACAAGAAGCCCAGAGGCAGTGCAGGCAAGCCTCTGCTTGCCCACCCCGGCACCACCCTCCAGCCAGCCTGGGGATGCTCCTGATCAGAGGGTGTGAGGAAAAGCAATGGACACAGGATGACAGCTGATGTTCCATAACCAACTCTCAAGGGTGGGATTTGGGGTTCTATCCTGGACGGAGAGGGACGGGGTGTGCATGCAGAGCCAGAGGCCGTGGTTAGAGATCAGACCATGAGCCCTCTGGGGAAGCAACTGGTGATGCAGGTGTGACTGCCCCTCTGGCATCAGCAGGGCCACCTGGTCTACCACAGCCCCCACCCAAGGGCCTCCTGGGCTCAGAAAAAGGTCCTAACCCTGCAAGGCCACAGCTCCTGACTCGGGGGGTGGGGGGACTCCAGGTACAACCTGCTGTGCCCAAGGTGCAGGACATCCACAAGGTCAGAACAGTACAAACTGAGGCAGAATGATACCCAGAGTTCCCTTCTCTGGGGCACAGCTGGCAGGTTCCCAAGAAATTGAGATCCTACCCCTCCTTCTCTTGGGGTCCTGGCTGGGTGGCGCAGCACTCTAACTCAGATGTTCCTCTGAGCCTGTGCTCCACCCCGCACAGCTCCAGGGCCGCCACTCGCGCCACCATTGTCCTGAATTGTGCCCCTAGGACTGTGCAGTGCCCAGCCTGAGCAGCGCCACACGGTGCCTTGCCCTGAGCCCGGTGGGTAAGATCAGGGCTCTTGAAGCTTCCTGTCACTGCATCCTGCCCTACAGGGAGGAGCAAGAAGCCAGGAGGTGACAAAGACAAGCCTCTATGCGGGGCCCCAGCGGGGAGGTGGGAGGTTCGGAGCCCGACTCACCTGCTGACAGGGATTAGCTATCAGCTCCTAGGCAGGCAGCAGCCACAGCCAACAGAGAATTAAACATGCACAACGTTAGTCACAGGCTCCGGGACCAGGAACAGCAGGATAGGTGTGGGGGTCCCCAGCATCTACTTTGTGCACCTTATCCCCAGAGCACCCCATGCTTAGAGATGGGAACCCAAAGCCATAATGTGCTCACAGAGAAGCCAAACAAGCCGTGACAACCTGCCCCTTCTGTGCACCTGGACCCGGGCCACCCCAGGGGACACGGGCATCTGCACCCCATACCCTGCCTACCCGCCCTTCCTCTCCTCTGCTGAAACTGCCAAAAATGCATGCCAGAGAGAGAAGAGATCAGCGTGAGATGCTCAGGAGAGGTGTTTGCTTGCAGGGGTCCCCAGGTGTGTTCCTAACCCTCCCCTGTCCTGTGACATCTAAGGGAACTGAGTAGGCCCAGCCTGCCCTGCGTCCTTCCTTCCGGATGCTTAGGGACTTGACAACACCAGCTCAGAATCTGCGTTGGGTGCAAGGCTAAATAAATCTGTGGCTTCTAGAACCTCCAGCCCAGGGCCCCAAGATGGGACGAGGAGGGGACAAGCAGGATGTCACCCCTGCTCTGCTGCTGTGGCTTCTGTCCCCAGACTTCATGCCCTGCAGAGTGGGCTCAGCGAGAAGTGGTGCGACCCTTCAGTCTCAGCTCCCAATTCAGCAAGCCAGCAGAGACCCGGATGTGGTCTGGCCTAACCCCCAGCACACGCCTTCCCAGCTTCCCCTGAATCCCTGCCCTGTAGACTGGACAGTAGGGCCTGGAGGAAGAGTGGGACGAGGAGGCGTGCAGCTACCCCTGTAACTGCTCCTCTATCCCCTAACCCCTGGGGGCTCGGACTCCAAGAAGCCCAAGGCTACAGAATCCTTCCGGTGCCTCAGTGGGGCCTGAGTCAGCCATGCTTGTCCCACCACGGGCAAGGCCCACTCTGCCTCCTGAAACCAGGAGCAGAGAATCAGATGCCTTCAACACCCACATTTAAATCTGTTTTTCTAGGCCCCTGCAACAGAGCTGGAGATGTATTCCCACAGGTCCTTGGCCCCATCTGCTCTTGGAAAGGGTCATCCACAGATCTGGACTTGGTAAAAGCAGGGCAGGGGCTGCCTTCCAGGGCTAAGCACTGGTGCTAGAGTCCTGAGTGTGAGCCCAGGCTGGGCAGAGAAAGCAAGGAAGATAACAGCCCAGGTTGAGGGGAAGCAGCCCCAGAGCAGGCAGACAGCAAGCAAGGACTGTGAGGCCTCTAGGCTGGTCATGCCCTAGCGGGTCTCAGGGCCAAGGGCTGCAGGCGTGTGAGTCACCCTCAGGTTCCTGGCCCAAACCCCTCTCTGGAATCCTATCCAGTGTTTGAAGGAGAGCTCTGAGAATAGGTATTTTGGACAGTCCCCCTCAGCATAGGTCCTTGGCATACTTCAAGGCCATGCCACAGGAATACCCTGCCTTCTGCCACCAGCCAGAGCCCCAACTCCCTCTGGGGCTGCAGGGGCAGACTCGTGGGCCAGGCATGCGTACATAGAACCTGCAGGGTAGGTAGATTAAAGCCTCTCTGGCCCTTCAGGGCCCGCCCCAGCTTCAACCCACCAAGTGACAATGAGTGGTAACCCCCAACCTCCTTATGGGATCAACACCTCTGCTCACTGGACTTGGGGTGTTAGGAGAGGAGAATATGATGGAAAACATGGAGGAAAAGTTACAATAAGCTAGGTGTGGTGGCGCACCCCTATAATCCCAGCACTCAGGAGGCTGAGACAAGAGGATCACTGCAAGTTCAAGACTACAAAGTGAGCTCAAGGCCAGCCTGGACTACATAGTAAGACCCTGTCTCAGAAAGAGAGAGAGAGAGAGAAACAGACACAGAGACGGAGACAGAGACAGAGACAGAGAAAAAAATTTCATGATGGCTTCTAGGTGTTGTCTCTAAGTCCAGGGGACTGACTCTAAGAGCAAGGGACAATGGTGGCCAGGCCTTAAGATGCCACCTCTAGTTCTCTGAGACATAAGGGAGAAGTGGGCAGAGCACCACCACATCAATGGACAGGTGGATACAAATGGTAACGTGCTGGGACTGCGCACCTCAGCTCATACAGCCATGTCCTCCACAGGAACATGCCACCCCCCAGAGAATCAAGCTGTTCAGCATCTGTGCAAGGAAAGGAAGAAGCGAGGGAGGGAGGAAGGGGGCAAGGAGAAGAGGACGCAACCAGGAAGGAGTAAAGCGAGGAGAAAGGGAGGAAGGAAAGGGCTAAGGGGGCTGGGGCATGGAAGTCAGGACCCAAGCAGCCAGAAGGGGTGAGTTCTTACCTGGTGCCTCTGATAGGCTGAAAACATTTTTTCAAAGTCCTCTAGGTCCAGAATCCGAAATACCTGCATGTCATCAATCTCATTCCATACGGTACCAGGGACCCGCTCCTAAGATTCCAGGTAGAAAGGAGACCCAGAGATGACCCAATGCCTTCGTTACGGAGACTCCCAGTGGTTTCCAGCCCCAGCTGTTCCCCGACAGTGCAAGCCACAGTGGCCAGGCTTTTAGACCTACAGAGAGGGGCTGAATCCCTCACCCCAGCCACTCTCCAAACCGCTACCCCTCTTCAATACTTCGCTCCAGGACAGAGCCCAAGGTGTTTCTTTCTCTGCCTTTTCATGTGGGGCCGCACAGAACCACATCCCAGAATCTCAGAGGTGCTGAGCATTCAGTGTGCGAGTAAGAAAAGGTGCATGCTGTGCTCCTTCCAGAAAAGAAAAGCAAACAATGCCCCTGTCTTCCACGCAGGCCTGGGTGGCCCATTCTGTAAAGGTCCTGTGCGTGCTAAGGCATGGCTGTCACTGGCTTGGACCCCCCATATTCAGGACTCTCAAGTCATTGTGTTTCCTGTATCTGTGAGAGTCATTCATTCTCTTTCCCAGTCTTGCTCCTGCTTTCCCAGATTCATAGAAAGTAGATCAGTGCCAAAGGTTAGGACAGCCAGGCCCTGGGAGTGACTGCACTCAGACCAGCAGGGCTCTGGCACAGCTTCCTGTGGTTCAGAGCCCAGAGGGCAGCACCTGCCCTCACGCCCCAGAGGGGCACAGGGTTTCACACTGCCAGGATGCTTCATGGGGACAGGGCCTGTGCACTGGCATTTGTTTGTGAGCCAAGCCCCCCAAATGCCCCAGAGGTCTCAGAACAACCCGCTCATGGCTTAGAGGACAAGAAGATAACAGCTAAGAGTCCTGAGTGCCCAGCACGGCCCTCAGGGCGCTCTTCCTGGGATCTTCTCTCTTCCAGAGCCTGGAAAAGGACCCTCGGCCTCCCTCTGCAGGGCAGCCAGGGAACCTTCCCCGGGCTGCCACCTCCTCCCTTGTTTCCCCCTCAGAAGGCTTGCACAAGGAAGCATACCTTTCACTCACTTTTATTTTCTTAAACTCTGAAAAGGAGAGGCCAGGCCAGAGTCAGGGGGTGGGGACATTCCTGTGGCCTTCTGAAGGCCAGGGACCCTCATGTGGAATGCCGGGCCGGGAAGCTCAGCGCCGCACACGATACAGGCGACTGGCCAAGCTCAACACAGGCACATTCTTTTCATGGCAGCAGCCACCATCCTGAGCGCACGCGCACGCATGTGTATGTGCGAATACGCGCATGTACAGAGGAGCGTGTGCGGAGCGGAGGGAGGACACTGGGGAGAGGAGGTGGGTCCCAGGAAACGGGGACAAGGAGGCAGAGAGGGGAAGGGATGGTGACATGAGCTGGACGCGGCATGTGGCCCCGAGTCCCCTGAACAGGGAATCCTCCAGGCAGGGAGGGCTGAGGCGTGGCCTCAGAGGCAAAGCTTCCAGTCTTCGTCCTGGCGGCGCTGGAGGAAGGGACAGGAAGACCCTCCACGAGCCACAGACAGACCCTTTCCATCCGCTCACACTTCCTCGCCCACCACAGCACGCCCACGCCTACCAGGAGGAGTCGCAGGTGCAGCCAAGGCCTGCAACCCAAGATAGGTGAGCCTTTCCCCGAGCTTGCCGAGCTGCTGTGGGTGCCCACCTTGTCTAATAATTTGCAAATTTAGTTTCTTCACTACTCTGGGCAAGACCCTGCCGTCTCCAGTCTAGGGACCTGGAAGTGCTCCTACGGCTGTGCTTGGTTTACCAGGGAAATCTTGGGGTCCAATGTCATTGCTTCCCCCATAGAGCATTCCTGGCCTTGGGGCTCAGGGAGCCCAACTGGGTAATAGTCTCAGCCCTGCCGTGATGTGGACCTGTGGGCAATGTCCCATGTCACATGAAGAAACTGAGTCTCGGCGATGCTTACCTCCCTGTGCTAAGATGATTGACAGAACACTTAAAGCCCACATGGTGATGCCTCTAGTGGCAACTGGCTGGTGGTGTTTCTAAGGCTTTCCACGTGTTGGTCTTTGATCCAAATACTTTACAGATACAGACATCCCTCATTTAATGACTGAGTTTCGGTCCTGCAGCTAGATCATTCAATGACTTACTGACTGAGGAGCTGTGTCTAGTACATACAATGCAATATTCAAGACCAAGACATGGTCGAAGGAAACTCCAAACTACCTG
The DNA here is from genome assembly GCA_004027165.1 of Ctenomys sociabilis. Classification (NCBI taxonomy): domain Eukaryota; kingdom Metazoa; phylum Chordata; class Mammalia; order Rodentia; family Ctenomyidae; genus Ctenomys; species Ctenomys sociabilis. Next base: position 34,263 of record PVKA01019268.1, read on the forward strand.
TTCCATGCTATGTCTAAGATGTTTGATATTCAGACAGATAGTGAGGGTAAGCTCAACTGCCTACATTATAGGGTAATAATATCATTAAGCTTCTCTTGTGTGAAGACCAAAAACAGAAGGGCTGCAAGAACAGCCAACATTTTGACCCTAGCCTTTCAAGGTCAGTGAGGTCTCAGGATATAAGAGAACCTGTACTGTAACATCCTGTAACTCGGTGATGTCCCAAATTTTTTGATCAAGGAGATTATGGGGCCACAGAGGAAAATGATCAACAATGTATAGTGTGCCTAAGGAGAGTCACATGGAGAGAAAACTTTCTCTCAGGCTTCCACAGAGAGCAAATTGGTCAAGCAACGGCCATGACTCATCCATATGGCTAACCTTGACAAGGGATCTACAAACTGTGGTACAGGATTTCAGGGTAAGTCTGAGGAGACTCGACTGACCTTATCAGATACAAAAGCTACAGTTCTTGTTATATAGGTCTTGCTTTATCTTGGTCTTAACCATCCAGCAAAAAATTATAAAAACGAGGTATGAAAAATAAAGCCATATTAATATGCTGAGCTGTAAAAAGGTCAAGTCAACAACTTCTGACATTGCCAGTCCTACAGAAAACCCACTACTATTATGGACTACTAGACTATATTGGATTATTTTGCTGAATTCACACACCTACAATATTTAAATGGCAATGGAATACCCACCTCTGACAAAAATAAATGAAAAAAAGGGATACAAATGAAGGACCATTTTGTATCCATATATACAAAATAGTTAGGATATACAGCTACTTTCTTTTAATTCAGTGAGAAGAAAGATTTCTACTAACAGTGTTTGGACAGGATATCATGTCTGCATTTTGTACTATGAATAACTACTAGGAAGACAACAATATGCAAAGTATAAATTATTGAAACTGTCCTACTGATCGGTTTTGAAACTCATTGCTATTTGTTTCTCAATGAAATTAATTTTTAAAAAAGGAAACTCCAACCTGGGGATTTTGCTTCTATTTGCATAACTCTTACATGCAGAACTATAATGCACAACTGAATATAAAACTCCCGTACTACCCTGTACATTGCAATCGGCAAAAGTTACAGCACTGTATAAATCAGGTGTACAAAGGACATCGAGTCTCTATACACAGGGACAGAGCTGAGCAAAACTAGACAGGTTGTAAGTCCAAGCAGTGGGAAGCAAGTCCAAACAGCATGCCTCAGGGGTACTTCTAAGAAGGCACTAAATAGGTGGGTCCTTAAAGGAGGAACACCTGTGTTAAGTCGGTCACTCCCCAACCATCTCCTGAGATAAACATCATCATGCCACAGATCAGAGCCTGAAGCCCAAACAACAAAATAACCCACACTGGCCACAGCATTAGGACGGGACAGCAGGCTCTCAAACAGTCCTCAATTCCCCTCTATCTGTCTCCTGCCAAAGTGGCTACAATTTCTACAAATATTCCTCATCTAATCCATCAAACACGGCTTCACATTCAAGGAATGGCACTCGCTGTGCTACCGCTGAGCCACTAGGGACTTCTGTAGGCTTCCTGGGCTCTGTGGAAAATCCCAAGCACAAAGCTGCTAGATGCATTCGTTACAGTCTGACCCCTTGCCTCATTTTTAATAGAAGCTAAACAATTTCTTTTTTTAACTGCAACAAACTAACATCATTTCCGTTCACATCCAACACCGCTGCACAGCCTGGAGCTTCCGGTTTGAGAAGAGGTGAGCCTGCTCCTACACCCACGGGTCTGTCTGGCCATGCAGCAGCACCCGTAGAGTTGTGCATGCAGCTACCACCCATGCACTCTGCTAACCTTGCTTTGAAATGAATGCATCTCCCAGCTTCCTCGAAAGCTGCTGCAGCACAACTGGAGATGTTTGCAGAGGCCCCAAAGACTACAAATGGGCTGTATTTATCTCCCATATTTTCACTCCAATGGACAGGTGGAAAGACTCTTGGAGATCCCTCCAGGTGGGAGCGAACTGCATGATTTGCACAGGTTTGGGTTGAGGTTAGAGACCTCTGCCCTGGATCTCCAGGTGTTTCCTGACCACATCTCCCAATGTGCCCAATCCAAAGCTCTCCTAGTACAGCAGCATCTCCTGCCTTAATCCAGCACAGCCCTGCAGAAGCTGGTGGCCAGGGGGCCACACCTAGCACATAGCCCACCACCCACTCAGCAACCCCTCCCTGACCTACCTACCACCCCTTCCCCAAGCTCACTGCAAGGTGTGAATTCCCCACAAGTGAGCCCAACAGGCCCATCTAACAGGGTCCACGTGTACCCAGAGAGCTCGGCTCTGCAGTGCTGTTCCTAGAGTGTAAGTATGGGCCACATGGGCCAGGCCAACTGAAACCCCCTTGCAATGGATGTGCTCTCCGCAGGGACAAAGCCACCAGTCCTGTAAGCAGAGACTGCCATCCCATTGAACCAGGGGTAAGGCTTTCTCCAGGGTGTCCCAGTAGTAGCTGTCCACTAGACTCATGGCTTCTCTACGCTCGTGCGAGTGCGAGGCAGGAACCAGCTCCCTCGTGGAGATTATCTGCATCATGCTTCTGAAGGCCTCTCACTAGCGCTGTGCGTGGCCCTGGACCTCCAGTCATGCAGCCGCATAGTGACATAAACCTGCCGCATTTCCAGGATTTTCGGTGCAGTCCTCACAACTCCACTGCTGGTGCTTGGGCACTGACCACGCAGACAACAGGGGAAGGAGCAGTGCAGTTGCAAAGCGCAGCTCCTGAGCCCAACAGGCGTGGTGGCAAGTTGTGTGCCACCCATGTGCCACTGGGCTTTGCCTGCCCCGCCCCACACGTGGGAAGGTTGTGCAAATTGGCCAAAAATAGTGATTACTGAGAATGGCTTTCAGCCAACCTATAGGTGTGCATGCCTGCAAAGACAGCAATCTATTGTTATTAAATGGATATGTACATTTGCTTTTTTTTGCATGGTACCAGGGATCAAACTCAGGACCTTGCATTTGCCAGGCGGGCACTTAAGCCCCTGAGTTATATCCCCGGCCCAAGTTTGCTTATTTAATTATTAAACCTCAGTTTGCTGTGTTATTTTGGGGAAAAAAAAAAATGGCAAGTTAAAATGTGTTTAAAGGAAGCCCTGGTACCCGTACAGATGAGCTACATCATACCATACATTCAGTGCGAGACCACCGATCTTCACTCCATGCCAGGAAGCCAAGAGAGGGACTCAGGCCACTGTGCACAGCCCACCGGCTGCACCTAGCCAAACACTCTGTCTCCTATTCACCTGCCCTGGCCTTTCGCAAGATGCGGCCCGGCCCAGGCTCCACAGGAATTGCCTGCTCTGTGCCTTGGGCGTGCCTCTCCCTGGAGCTCCAGCCCTGCCCCGTCTTCCTGTTCTGCATTGCTGGGCTGCACAGCCCTGGCTGGCAGAGGCCACGCCTAGCCCCAGGCTCTGATGTCCACCACTCTGCCCACCCCCAGCCCACATAAGTGGACACACAAATAGCACCATCAACAGGAGCTTCACCACCACCACCACCGTGTGCTGGGTGGCTTTCCAGGTACGGACACTCTCCAGTGGTCAACAAGCCTGTCCCTGATGCCCCCTGTGACCGCCCTCAACACCCCACCCTGGAGAGCACAGGGAGGAGGTGGGTGCCATGCATGGTCGGCAACTCCTGTGCTACTGTCCCCATCCCATCCTGGCCACTCACCTCATTCAGCTTGACCCAGTTGAAGGACTTCAGCGGGTGGGAGGGCTGAGGGACACGCTTTTTCCTGAGTGGAACATTGCTGCTGGGGAAAGGGTCCTGAGGCGGAGGTGGGCTGAGGCCGAAGCAAGGTGGGGCACCCGGGGGAGTGGGAGGCCCACCGGGTGGAAGGGGCGGTGGGGGCGGTGGGGAGCAGCAGGCGAAGGGGAGAGGGGGTGGGGGTGGAGGCAGGTCATCGGTTGTCATGCAGGAGGAGGAGGCCATGGAGGGAAGCGGGCCTCCAGGGGGAGGTGGGGCAGACACCGGGCCTGACTGCAAGAAAATCAGAGAGACAAAGCCATCAGCACAGAGGCCACCATTCCCCCACCTCCTCCCTCTCATTTCTTTTTCTTCTCCATCTCCACAAGACACCTCATCCTCTGCCCACCCTACTCCCTTCCTTCTCTCTCTGCAAACCCAACAATATCCACCTCCATAGCAGTCAGGCAAAGCTGCACACAGACAGACATGTGTAAATACATGCAGACGCAAGACAGCCAGGGTCACCATCGTGCCGGTGAACTAGAAGGATTAGCACACACAGGCCACTGAAAGTACAAGCTGAGCGCGTAAGGGGAGCAGAAGCCCCACCTGCAGGCTGCCACCAGAGATGACGGTGTCATCAGAGAACGGGGCCCTGTTCTCCCTAACTGCCATGAAGGTGTTGCCCCTCCAGCCTCAGCAGGCCCTTAGGCCTGGCCTGAGATCCCAGCTCCTCTTCTGCTTCATCACAGGGCCCTTGGCGCCGCTGTATCCCTGCTCCCCACCCTGTTCTGCACCCAGGTCTCTGCTGAGCTACATAAAGTGGGGAGGGGCGGTGTTCACATACTGAGAGCTCACTGAGCTGGGCCACCAGCTCTGCCACTTGTCCCCGAGCCTGGCGCAGCTCCTGGGACTCCCGGGCCAGCTTGTCCTTCATCTTGTTCAACGTCCGCATCATCTCCTCCTTCTCCAGAGTCTTTGTCTCGCATTCCCGCTCTTTCCTCTCCAACCGGCTCACAAGCTCCAAGTGGTCTGGGAGGATGGAAGGTGGCACTGGGAGCCCTTGCGGGGGGTCAGGGGAGCCCCTGCCCCCGGGGGGTCAGGGGAGTGGGGGCGCAGGGTGCATGCGTGTTGGGCGGGGCTGCTCACCTTTGCGGAATTTCTCTGCCTGCTCCCGCCACTGCTTGACCTCATTCTCATTGACGAGCCTAGGGGCAGAGGGTGGGGCAGGCAATGGGCAGCACAGCCAGCAGCTGATCACTTCCGGAAGCCAAATCTCCGGTCATGCCCAGGAGGCTAGTTCCTGGCACCTCAGATGTCTCTCCGGCTCCCATTCCTGCCCAGTTCTTATAGGTTCCCTTAGGCCATGAGAACAGAAAGCACCCTGAGCCATCTCCATCCGACCCCTTTGTGCTACGGTTGAAGAAGTGGAGGCTCCGGAACCAGACGGGGATGACAGCCAATTCATGGCTGAGCTAGGAGCACTGCTCCAGTTTCCCTCAGACGTACAAGTGTTCTCTGTGAACAAAGGCCCAGGCGTCCAGGAGAAACAGCAGGCCTACCACGCCTGGTCCTCCAAAGACCAGTGTGGAAGAGCGAAGAAACTGCCTGGCCCAATGGCACAGAAGGGAGAGGCTGAGGGGTGGGGCAACGGTCAAGAGGTCAGCAGGGTGTCACGCACATCAGGAGTAAACTCTTATAAGGAGTTAAACCCAGACACCAGGAAATACCAAGGGGAAAGCCCAAGAGTGAGGTTCGTTTCTTTTGTAAATGTGATGAGTTAGATCCATGACTTCTGGCTTCAACCAAACCAAAGATATGGAGGCTGGGAGGATTCAGTGCAGAGATTTCTTTGGAGGGAGCCCTGGCCCTCAAGGGAGCTGTCTCGCTCACCCCCACTGCACCCCCATGCACGGAAGGGCTTTCTGTGGTCCTTCCCAGAGTTTTGCCCCAGGTTCCCAGACTCTGGGAGGAAAGAGGTAGATTACAGTAACTACTGGGGCCTGGAAAATCCAGAGAGTGGGGCAGGACAGAGGGGAAAGCACTTCTGGGTGGGACCTGCCACACTCCTGGTTTGCAGGCATGAGCAGGCGTGCAGGAGCTAGTGGGCTACTAGGGGACCAGTAGCTTGGCTAGAGGGCAGGCTGGCCAGCCAATCTTGAAAACTCCGTGAGCTGGCGCCCAGCAAGGAGCTTGACCAGATCCCAAGCGCACAGCCATGTCCACTCACATGCAGAACTCAGAGAGCAGGAAGCCTGCTTGCGCCGTGACCTGATCACTTCAGGCCTTTCCCTCTGCCCTTCCCCTGCCCACCTCTAGAAGAGGCCCAAGCCTGGCCGGCCAGGAGAAAGGCAGCTGGAAGACAGGAGGAGTCGGGCAGGAACTAGACTAGAGAAGCCAGTTTGAACACACACATGTGCACCAGTGCCCTACCCAGCTCCCGCCTCCCAGCCCCCGCCAGCAGCGGCGAGACAAGAGGCCAAGTCAAGCGTTGGATGCTGGCTTGGGCCTGCAACCAAGCCTCCTGTCATGGCAACTTCAAGTGATCACATAAATTCTTGCCCTGAAGGAGAAAACCCTGTGTCTGACTTGAGGAGCTGTCAGGCTCTGGCAGCTGGAGAAGCTTCTCTTCACATGGTGAAAAGAGTTTGCAGACAATAAAACCAGAGCTGGCTTCTGGTTACTTCACTAATTGCACTGCCTGATATATACAACCTGGGCAACCGATTGTGCAAATGAAGACAAGAAGGGTTCAAAACCCTCTTGCTACTCGGCTTTGGAACGCAATCTAGTGCATCACAGAGAGCCAGTCTTCTGGAAGGACCGTCTGCTCCGAGCTCCAGAGTGAAGTGAAAGTTCAAGACTGAAAAATCAGTGTGCTGGGGTTGGAGAGATGGCTCAGTAGAGTAAGCGCTTCCCTGGTGAGCGCAAGGGACTGAGTGCAATCCCTGGTTCTGCAAAAAAAAAATCAGTGTGCTGGCCCAGCCAAATAGCTCAGCGGATAAAAGCACCTGCAAGCAGGCACAGATGCCAGGGGTTTGATCCCCAGGCCACCAGGCTGGCCCTGTCCCCAGGGTGCACTGAGATGGCAATTGAGACTGGGTGTGGTGTGACGTGCTTATAAATCCCAGCTCTTGGGAGGCTGTAAATAGGCGAATCACTACAAGTCCTATCTAGAGAGGACTGAGGTAGGTATTTAGGTTCCATGTGCCAGGTCTGTCATACATTCTTGTGTTTGTTTACGACATGAAAACTCTTCTTGGCTCATGGTCACACAAAAGCAAGCCTGAGGCTTAGAGCTGGCCAGTGCTGCCCACCCTGGTGTGCTCACCAAGGCTCCATGGGGGTATGGAGCCTCACAACCTCTGCGGTGAGTTACTGAGAGACACCCTCTACACGGATGGCATGATCCCCTCTGGCTATGTGTCTTGTTGCTGTTCAAATTTAAATGAAATTTAAAATTCGGTTCCCGAGTCACACAGGCATACGGCCCCTCAGGCTACAACCCTGGGCAGTGGAGAAATGAAGCATTTCCAGGCTTGAGAGTTTCCCTGTGGGACAAGCCCTCTCGAGACCATTCAGGGACTTCTGGGCTGGGAGGGCTGAGGTGGCCCGCTGTGAGACTCACAGTGTCAAGCAGATGAAACCTGGCCGGAGACAGCCCAGGACTGGCCACCACTCACATGTTGACGATGTTCTTGACGTTGAAGTTCTCCAGCGGGGCCAGGTCAGGATCCACGCCCCGCTCGTCCTGGAGGACAATCTGCTGGAGGATTCGGTCCAAGAGCTGCCACTGCTGAAAGTAGCCACCATTCCGCTTGTCTGAGGGACAACAGGATGGGCTGAGCTCGGGAGCCCCAGCAGCAGCCCTGACTGCTCAGGCTCGTGAGCGTGGGGCGTGGTCTCCCCCTCATGCAGGGAGCTCCCAGGCTGGCAGAAGAAAGCACCGCAGCTACCAAGAACCAAGGCTTGCAAATTCAGGCATCTCTTCATTGCTCGCGCCCGACCCCCTCTGGATGTGTCAGCCCTCTTAACATATTTCTTTCCTCCACAGATGCCTCTTGGCTGCCTTTCTTCCCTGTGGAAACCCTGGGCATCATATGGCCAGAAAATACAAACTGACTTTTTCCCATTATCTATAAAAAGCACCTGTTCTGAAATACTACATGTCTAATAATGAAGTCTTCAGGGAAATTTAAAAAAAAGATTTCAGGATTATCTGTTATTGTTCTACAGAAAAGATGAATGGACACTGATTGCAGATGTACACCTGGAGAACAGTGCAGTGAGTTAGAGCCATGGGTAACAGAAACCAAGGATGATCTCTTGGGGGAGATGACCCTGAGCTAGGAAGACAAAGGCTTTGTGTGCTGAGCCTCAGGCCCTACAGCCACAGCCTGGCTGGATGGGGACTTCTTTCTCACCTAGTAGCTCCTCCTCCCCCTCCTCCTTTTCCTCCCCCCTTCCCCC
>PVKA01019269.1:0-15142 GCA_004027165.1 Ctenomys sociabilis
ACCCAGCTCAGGGTCCCCCCAGCCTGCCGGCACCCTGCCCATGATCCATGCTGCTGGCTTCCCTGTGTTGGTGTGGTACAAGTTCCCTGACTTCTACTCTGAGTGCAGCCCCACTTCCTAGAGTGACAGCTGAAGACATCATAGTCACTGCCTATGAGTTCCTGGGCCCTGGCTGGCCAGTCATGTGTGGCAGCTGTACCTTGGTGGCCTGCAGCAGTGGAATGCTGCTGGCCTGCAGTAGTGGCATTCTGGTGGCTTACAGTGGTAGCATCCCAGTGGCTTGTGGCCACTGAGCTTGAACTCTTGCCCCCCTTTGTCCCTCTGTGCTTCTCTCAGAAAACTGCTGTGGCAGCCTGTGCTCCTTGCACAGAGTGGACCCACATCAGATTTCCTGTCCACCCTCTGCCTGCCCTGTGGCAAGTGGCAATGGTTGCTCTGCCTGCCTGCTGGTCTCTTGCCACTGATGTCCACATGCTGTACTAGGTTGCATGGGTAGGGTGCCTGCTATGTGGTGGCCTCTGTGTTCTGCTGCTCATGGTTTGAGTGCTGCAGGGCCTGCAGTACAGGCAGTCTGGTGCCAAAGTGTGGCTTCAAGAGGGGACTTGTGGGTGTCACAGCACAGTACTCCTCTGCATATGCAGGGCTGCTGGCAAACCCCACCACGGCCAGTACTATGAACTAGAAGGAGAAGGTGGAGCCCGCGTGGCCCAGGATCTGCAGCACAGGCCCAGTGGGAAGAGCATGTGGGTGGCTGCAGCACAAGTCTGAGCTAAGGGAGTGTTTAGGGAAGAAGGCAGCTAGAGGCTCATGGGGAATCTCAGGGCTGACTGAGGATTGTGACCAAAGTAGGTGGCTCCATTTGGGCTGGGGTAGGTAGACCACTCACCCTTGATGGGCTGGCAGGAGAAGCCCTTGACCAGGAGGACAGGGCCAATCCCTCACAGTCATGCGACTGCACTAGGCAGCTGTATGTAACAGAGAGCATGTATTGTGGCCGGTGGAGGTCTGTGACAGGGACCAGGCTCCCCTGCCTTGGCTTGGTGCATGGGTGTAGCTCCTTGATCTTGCAGAGTTGGGCAGGTACCTTGAGATCCATGTGGCGCGGTTCAGGCCTAGAGCCCTGTGTCCTGAGTTACAGGGTCAGAAGGTGAAACAAAATTCTGTCCAGTGATAATTCCTGAGAATCTTGGGACTTTGTGGGGAATGCCTCTGGTAAACTGCAGTCAGTGGGAATCAATTTAGCACAGAGCAGTGGGTGGGTGAGAACTCATATCTGTGGGCCCCTGGGTGTGGGCAGGTCACCCATGGACTGCCTCATGAGGGGGGCTGTCCCAGCTAGGGCTGGGAGTGCTGAGGTCCTGGAGAGGCTACCTGCCTCTGGGACTCAGAGGCCATCCAGCAGGTGCTTACCGTTCCAGTGACCCTGTGCTGTCTTCTGCTTCCAGAGCCTGCCTCAGCTCCCATATGGCAAGGCTCTCTACAGCTACGAGGGGAAGGAGCCTGGGGACCTCAAGTTCAACAAGGGGGACATCATCATCCTGCGGCGCCGGGTGGACGACCACTGGTTCCACGGAGAGCTGCACGGCACCCGTGGCTTCCTCCCAGCTAGCTACGTCCAGTGCCTCCAAGCCCTGCCGCAGGCCCCGCCCCAAGGCACTGCCCTGTACGATTTTGAGATGAAGGACCACGGCCAGGACCAGGACTGCCTGACTTTCACCAAGGTAGGGTCCACCGGCCTTTCTGTTCACCACAGCTATGCCCAGGGCGGTGACCCAGCCTCCCTGCCCTGGGAGGGCACTGACACTTGCTGTCCATGGGGTTTGCTGAAGGGTGTGGGAGGAACAGGCTGGCACATGGCCCTGACACTGATATGGATGACAGGGGGGGCTTCCTGGGACTGTGGGCTCATGGGGACCCTGCCCAGACCACAGTCAGCCACAGGTCTAATGGCTCCCGGCAGTAAGTCACAGACCAGCCCAGCCCAGCTGCCCAGCTGGAAAACCTTCCCACCCCATGGAGCCTTCCAGGAGAACCAGAATCAGAGCTGGCCTGGTCTCAGGCCCCTGGGTCCCCTGTGCTGAGAAGCTCTCCAAGGTCCTACGCCCATCCTTTCTTCCTCCCTCTCCTCTTCTCCCTCCTCTTGTTCCCTGCTGCCTTCTGTCCTCCTGACTGCTGCCCCCAACAGTTGTGAGTCATGAGCTGTGATCCTGCCTCACCTCAGCTGTAAGGCTGGGTCTAGCAGCTGCCCCTGCCCTAGCCCAGCACCAAACGTTCCAAGGCCTGCAACAGCATAGTGCATACCACCTTTGAGTGAAACCAGTGGGACAGGCACTGGCTGTTATTTATGTCTGGTTCTGTTGTTCTGCCTGACAGTGAGAGATGTATGTCTCATTCAGGGAACCAGCGATCCTTCTTTTCTCTCATCAGGGTGTCCAAATGCTAATTCTTGTTGTCACCTCACTGTGCTGCTTCTCTGGAGCCAGATACTGTGGTTCCTTTCCTCCCTCAGTCTGGAGTCAGGATGGCTGCTTCTGGGGACCTGGCTTGTTTCCCTTCCTCCAGAGGCCCAGGGGCTGCTGTGCTCTGTGGTGCCCCATGTGATTTCATGGAGTCTGGATGGGTCCTTGAGAAGGGGCAGATCCTAGAATGCCTGCAGGCCTGACCAGCTCCAGCAATGGCTGACGTAGGCCCATAGTGACTGAGGCCCTTGCTGCCGCAGGCCCAGGCTGGACTCTCAGGAGACTGGGCAGAGACCTTACTGGGAACAGGGCAGAGCCAAGAACTCCAGGCAATGCAAACCTGTGACGCAAAGCAGAAACAGAATCTTCTGGTGTTAGGAGCCAGGAAAGTAATAAATTGATCAAATGTATGTATGTGGGACCAGGCCTCAGTGCCTAAAGCAAACAAGCTACCTCAGTCCTGAGAAAACATCCTTTCTGGTTCAGGTTAGCTGCTAGGAGCTAGACAACCTTGTGTCCTGTGTTACTAACTTTGCAAGAGTACAAAGAAAGGGTCGTCTTGTGGATTGCATGAGTCTTGCCCATCAGGCAGACCAGCAGTCTCCTGGCCCAGCTTTTGTCTTCTTGTCTGTCTTTCTCATTCTTGCCACATGTCTCCCTGGGTAGAACCGTTTGCAGTAAGACCAATGGATCCTTAAACTCTGGTGGGAATGTTAGTCAGCTGTCCTCACACTGACCAAATCCCAATCAAATCACCCTCAAGAAGTGGAGGTTTGGGTCCTATCCTCTTGGGAGGAAGCTATGAACCTCAGGGAAGCAGGAAACAGGAGAGAGAGCCAGAGAGGAAGGGGCCAAATGTGGTCCCCAAGGTCACCCCCCATGGCTCAGTGCCTCACGTGGGCCCCACCTCCTGTGCCATTCACTTCCAGGTAAGACTGCCATCTATGGCTGCATTAGTAGATGGGTCAGCCATGAGGTCAGAGCCTTGTGACCCAGCCGTTTCCTCCACCCCTGCCCACTGGAGGCCCAGATTGTGGGCAATTCCTGGATCATGCTGAGACACAGGGCTGGGTCCTGGTATCTCCATGCACCTCCCACCCAGGACATGGGTGCCAGTGGGTCTCCTCTACAAGCCCTGTAGTGTTGGGCACATGGGGCCAGCATTCCTTTTGTGCTGGGATGGAGTGTGTAAGAGGGCACAAAGCATGCAGAGGCAGTGGATTTTTACTTTAATGTTAGCTTTTAAACAGTTCTGTTAAAGCTGCATTGAAGTCATCCTAAAACCAGTCTTTTCTTTAAAGAAGAGAATGACTTTTGTAAAGCAGCTGAAGAACACACATTTTATAACTTTTCTGTACCGCCCAGATATGAAGCTGCACATGAGTGGTAGGAAAGAAAATATGTCTCCTGCCAGCAGGACTGAAGTGCCTCTGGGTCCCTCTGGTGCCCTCCATCCACAGACTGTCTTGTGTCTGTCTTCGGGTGCCCTGCGTCTGTCCATGAGGTATTCTTCATCTGTCCACGAGGTAGTCTTCATCTGCCCACGGGTACCCTGCGTCTCCACTGCTTCTGCATCCATGGGGTGCCCTGCGTCTGTCCACCAGGTATTCTTCATCTGTCCACGGGTGCTCTGCCTCCCTGGGACTGGCTGCGCTGGGTCAGTGACAGCCCATAGGCTGGCTGTGCGCTCTTAGGAAGCACACCTCCTGCAAATCCAGGGTGACTCAGGTCAGGACTTGCGGTTCCCTCTGCGATAGGCGGCTGTGGGGTCCAGGTCAGAGTTGAGCTGCGGAAAAGGTTGCTCCAGCCCTTTGGTGGTGGCTTCCTCCTCATCTCTCATTTCTGCTCCACTGAGACTCAGCAGAGGTTTCTTGAGCCCCTGGTATGCTTGGGGCAGGGTGTTATACCATCTTGGTAGGGAGCTGTGCTTGCTCTACACAGCCTGGGCTGCTGTGGGAACTCAGCCTACAGTGGCCAGGGAGCCACCAAAGCCACAGGTCACTTCCATGGTCACTTTCAGCCCTGACTTCAGTGGGGTCCTGAGGCATCCACATTTGGAGGACACAGCCACTTCTCTGTCCTGAACTTTAGCACATATCCCCTTGGCCACTCCAGTCCTTCAGGACCACAGGGATGTTTTGTGTGTTTGAAAGCTCTTTACGAGCACTGCTTCGATTCCTGCCTGCGTAGCCTGACTTCTGTGCTAATGGTATCCCTGTGAGACTGCCGTGTATGCGTTCAGTGCCATCTCTCGCCCTCCGTAGGTGAACCCCAAGGAGGTTCCTCTGCCCCTCCCCCAGGGTCAAACAGAAAGGATTGAGCTCAGTCAATGAGCTCGTCACTTTCTCTTGTGCAATGACTTTGGGACACTTACATAGTCTGCCAGGCTTTTTTCTTTAACCATAAAATGAAGCTGGGACTGGGATTGCAGAGACAATACATTTGAAGAATGGAGCTCAGCAGAGTGGTGCTGTGAGTACCAGCTGCCTGCCATCCTTTCCTCTGGTTCATTCAGGCAGGGTGCTGCCTTAGGTCATCTGGATGCTTCCAAGAACATCAAACTCTGACTGAAACACTCAGAACGGGAGCTCAGGGCTCCGGGCCTGCTCTCTGTGCTTCTCCGTCCCAAGCCTCCTGCTTTGCTGGTATGCACAGCCTGGGCTTCAGTCCTGGCCCCTGTGCCTTGGGTAGCAGAGCCAACACCTGGGCAAGTCCTGAGGGCTCCTCTTGCTTAGTAGCTCCTGTGTGAGCTCTGTGTGCCCTCCTTAATCTGTCTTGTCCAGGAAGTGCTCAACACTCAGCGTGCGGAGAGGGAAGGAGCAGGGCACACCAGGCCCTGTCTTTACTTCCCTGTGACCTCAGCTGGGATCAGACACAAGGGGAAGTGACAGCCTGGGGTCACAGAGCCACAGGCAGGCTGAGGCCAGGCCAGGTAGGTGCTTGCACTAAGCCAGGCTGAGCTGAGTGTACCCAGGGCTGTTGGCAACTGTCTCTGGGCTCTGTTTCACTTCTGCTTCTTAGAAACCTTGCAATGGAGGAAGTAGGGACAGGGAGCCATGTGGCTTCCCAGAGACCAGGGCTATGGCCACTTATGCACAGTGGCACTGTCCTGGGGGCTCTGTAAGTGACACTGATGCAGGGCTCACTTAGGAAGGTGAAATATGAGTGCATGGATCCAGCCCTACCCAGAGCTACTGCAGGGACTCCAGGGCTCAGCGCCTGTGGCCCCCTAGGTTGTGCCCTCAGATGCTTGGTGTGAGCCATGACCTTCACTAACTTTACGGTGAGTGGTGTCAGTGGCTGAGGGAAGGACAGGAAGGCCGAATGTGGCCAAATGACTCTACTCTGATCCCAGCTCTGTTCTTCATAGAGGCCTAATGTCTTTAATGTTCCTTCCCTAGGTGGAATGAACTTATAGACTGGTAAATGGATTAGAAGTGTGGTTAAGGCCCTTCTGTGTGGGAGGTGGGGTATGTCTCCTGAACTCTTGAGATGAATTGCCCACTACACCTTCGGGGGGAATTGCTCCATACCCCAATCACAACCTCTTAGGACTCCTGCACGTTGAAGAGAGACCAAGCCACATTATGACTGATGGCTCCTGGTGCATTTCCAAAACTCAAGATATGGGGAATAGGGGAGGCAGCAGGTTGACATCTCCGGGGCCCAGTTATCCAGAATCCTTGACACCGGGCCTGCGATGAGATCAAGCCTTGCATGTGAAATGGAAATGAGCTTCTTCTGCAGAACCCTCACGTGCTGCTGTGCCTGGACATGTGCCTGCCCCCTCTGATGTCAGTGATGGCTTTGGAGTCAGCTGGTTTGCTTCCTCATCAGCCTAGCAAAGGACTGGCAATGAGTCACAGTGGCTGATGCCAGCTGCCACCTGTGCTTGTAGAGGATGTTTCATTGGCACGAGGCTGTATGTTTCATTCATGGGCAGAGCTGCTTCAGCACTAGCATTGAGCACGCTGGCTGCAAACCCTGGGTGCTCCCTGGCTCTTTCCAGGGAGCAGGTACCAAGTGTACTATGGAGCAGGCTCCATGAGCCCATGGGCACATGACTGGTCACTGCATACCCAGTGCACCTGAGCTGCATGGAGGGTGTGTGCACCAATGAGGACAGGTTGGATACCTTCAGTGCCTTCTCCAGGAGCAGAGGCAGCACAGCTGGTCCATGCTGTCTTGTATGTGGAACTGGCTTGGTGTTCTAAGGACAGGTGTTTCTTGATGGGCTACAATCCACAGAGGAGTATCCCCTCTTTGTCTCATGCAGGCTTTAAAGCATGTTGACGGATTAGAGACATGGCCTAGCTTGTGGAAGTTGGCCACATTTTTCTGGTCCTATCCTGGGGGCTACAGTGTCCAGTGGACAAACCAGGCTCCATGCTGGCAGCCCAGATGTGGGGGGATGAGTGTTTCCTTCTGGGGGCTGTCTCTGCAGTGTGATGCAGGTTAGAGGAGCACTGTGGGCCCATAGGCAGAGGTGGCTGCTGTGTCTGTGTGGCAGTGGCTGGGTCCTTGTCGCCTATGGCTCTTCCAGCTTGGCTCCCACAGCAGGGTGGCATCAGCAAATATCCACAAAGAACACAATCTTTCAGTCACTCCCTGGTGAAGAAGCAGTGTGACGCCCGTGCCTGGGGCCTCAGCGGGCACCACCGTGGCCCTCTACATCTGCTGGCACTGTGGGCGAGCTGCACTTGTGCTGAACTTCAGATACATGGGCTCAGAAAAGATACGCATCTGTGTCCATCTCTGTTTGCGCTAGGACTGTATTTTTTTATTTTGGTATATTGACATTTTATTTATTTATTTATTTATTCATTCATTCATTTTATTGAGAAACAAATAGCAATGAAACAGTATCCAAACTGATTAATAGGACAGTTTCAATAATTAATATCTTGTACATTGTTATCTTCTTAGTGGTTATCCATGGTACAAGAAGCAGATAGGATATCCTGTCCAAACACTAGTAGTACAAGTCTTTCTACTCATTGAATTAAGGTAAAGTAGCTGTATATCTATCCCAACTATTCTGTATATACAAATACAAAATGGTCCTTCTTTTGTAGCCCCTTCTTTTGTTTAGTCCTGTCAGATATGGCTATTCCATTGGCATCTAAATGCTATAGGTGTGTGAATTCAGCAAAACAACCCAACATAGTCCAGCAGTCCACAATAGTAGTGGATTATCCGCAGATGTTGTTGACTTGAGCCTTTCACAGCTCAGCATATTAATATAGCTTTACTTTATATACCTCGTTTTTATACTTTTCTGCTGGATGGTTAAGACCAAGATAAAGTAAGACCTATATAATAAGAAATATAACTTTTGTATCTGAAAAGGTCAGTTACGTACTCTCAGGATTTATCCTGTAGCCCCATACTGCACTTTGTAGATCCTTGGCCAGTGTGAGCCTTGTGGATGAGTCACATCCATTGCTTGACCAATTTGCTCTCTGTGAAAGCCTAACAGGTATTTTCTCTCCATGTGGCTCTCCTTAGGTACATCCTGCATCATGGGTCACTCTCTTCTGTGGCCCCGTAATTGTATTTGTGAGCTCCAACCCACATCATTGTGGGGAGCTGTCTTTTGCCCCTTTCCCTTGCTCTAGTGCTATTAACTGTGCTATTTTAAAAGACTTAATTTCTTTAGCTCAGTTTTAGGTGCACAGAAGTAGAGAGAGGTCCATATACCCCTGTGCTGGGCATGGCCACCTGCTCGGGAGGGGCGCGTCTCTCGCTGTCCGTGACCCTGTGTTCACAGCATCAAGGCTCTCAGTTCATGAGGGTGCCCTCCTGTGTTGTGCATCCTGTGGCTTGGACACGTGTGTCTTGACCAGTGGCCACCATCATTGGGCCCTACAGAGCAGTCTCACTGCCTGATGTCCTCCTCTGCCACTTGCCTACCCAGGCTTCTGCCACCACTGCCTTGCCCAGAGTGTCACGGTTGGACTGCTAGTGTGTGGCCATTCCTTTGTTGCTGAGTGGTATTGTCTGCCAGGCCAGTTTATTTCTCTCCTTACTTGCTTGAGAATGTCTGGATCCCTTCTGAATTCTGGTCATTATGAGTAAAGCTGTATGAACTTAAATTTCAGTCAGTACCAAGGGTACCATTGCTGGGTTGGCAAGTGTGCAATTCTGCAGCAGGAAGTGGGTGCCCTTGCCCCCTTCTCACTGGTGCTTGCTGTTGGCGGTGTTCTTCAGTGTGCTGTGCACCTCACATTGTTTCCATTGTGTTTGCTAATGACATGGGGGCAGTATATTTCGTTACCCTTATTTAGTGTCTACATGTTTTGGTGAAGTATCAGTTAAGGTCTTCAGCATACTCTGACTCAGATTCCTTCTTTTTGTTGTTTTGAGAATTCTTGTTTGTTTTGAATGACAGCCTTTTCTTACAGTGTCTTTTGTAGATACTCTTTCCCCATCTGTGTTCTGTTTTGTGTTTCCTTACACTGCCTTTTGCAGTGCACAGGCATTTTAAGGAAGTACCTTCTCAGTTCTTTCCTCTATGGACACTACCTTTGGTGTTGCACACAAAAAGTCATTGGTGAATCTAAGGTCCTTTGATTTTTTCTTCCGTTATCTTCTAGGAACTTTACAGTTTTACATTTCATGTGTAGTACATGTCCATCAAGTTAGGCTTTGTGGGGGTGTGAAGCCTTTGCCTATATCTGTGCTCCAGGACACCTAGTTTTCCCGTCACTGTTTGTTAACAAGACCATGTTTTTGGTGTGTTTGTGCTCATGTGGATTCACTTCTGGGTGACCACTCTGTTCTGTCCCCCTTGTCTGTTTTTTACTCTCACTGTGTCTTGGTTTCTGTAGCTTTATTGGAAGTCAGCTGCTCCAATGAGCCGGCCTTGGGCTCCTCAGTACTGTGGGCTACCCTGAGTCCTCTGCCTCCACATGAACTCCAGGACCAGCTGGCTGGTCATAAAATAATGTACTGATACCACAGTAGGGATTCATTGGCAGCATAGGTCAAGCTGGGGAAACTGATAAATATTTATAAACTTGGAATATCTCTCTATTTACTTGATTTCTTTGACCAGAATTTTGTAATTTTCTTGATATAGATATTGCACATATTTGGTTAGATTTAAACATTTTGTTTTTGAGGTAATAATATAAAAGTGTCTTTGTGTTTTTAATTTTATTTATTATTATTATTATTATTATTATTATTATTATTATTATTTTTGGTGGAACTGGGGATTGAACTCAGGCCCTTGTTCTTGTCAGGGAAGCACTTATTCCACTGAGCCAGCCCCTGTTTTTAATTTTTAATGTCACTTATTTGTGGCTGATATATTGGAAAGTAATTAATGTCTGAGGATTACATTGTATCTGCAACCCTGCTTTCTCACTCAGCAGCTCCAGAAGCTTTTGCTTAATTCTGTTGGATTCCTTATGTCAGTCATGTCATCTGAAAACCAAAACACTTTTATTTCTTTCTTGCCAACACCTCCCCTTTTCACTTTCTGTGGTTCTGGGTGAGTCTTACCTGTGATGTTGGACATTGAAGGGAGCGATTTTGCTGTGTCAGCGCTCTCATGGGCCCTCATGGCTGAGGGTGACGTTAGCTGTGTGCAATTTATAATCGTGTTCTGAAAGTTTCCTGTTTTCATGTATTTAAATACTACAGGGTCTACAGGGTCTCACTACATAGATTGGACTCATAGTGATCTTCCTGTTTTCAGCCTTCCCAGTGCTGGGGTTACAGGCGCACTACCACACTCAGCCTCAACAGCCATCTCAGTGCGCCCTGGGGTTGGGGCTGGCATGGCACTGGAAGTTTCCTCGCTTCCCAGTTTGCTTATAGTTCTAATCAGTGTACACTGGGCTTTGTCAGGTGCCTTTCCATGTCTTTCTGATGACCTATAGCATCTTTTTTAAACCTGTGCAAGTGATGTCTGTAGTAACTGATTTTGAACTGAGCCAACCACACACCCTGCTTGGTGATTGTGTATATGTTTTTTATGCCTTGTTGGATCTGGTTTGCTAACTTCGTGAGGATTTTGGCAACTGTGTTTATTAGACACATGGATCTGTGTTTTGCTGGTAGTGCTTTTGCCTAGGTTGGGTTTTAGGATAGTGCTGGTCTCATAGAATGAGTTCAGAATGGTCCCTCTGTGGTGTCTTCTGGAAGATGGGAGAGAAATGGTGCAATTTCTTCTGTGAATGTTTGTAAAATTCACCATTTAATCCATTTGGGTTTGGTGATTTCTATTGGAAGTTTGTCAATTGTTGATCTAATTTTTAACAGAAAGAGATCTATCCAGTTGTCTGTTTCTTCCACTACAACGTGTTTAGTAGATTGTGCCTTTCAAATCCTTGCTCCATTTTATTTGGCTCACTGAATTTGTGGACACAGAGCAGTCCATGTCATTTTGTGATTGCACTTTTATGTCCTTTGGATGTATAGCAATGTGAATGTTGTGTCTTGTCTCCTGGTTTTCTTTGCCTACCTAGAACCTTCCTGGTTTTCTTGCTTTCTTCGAAGAATCTACTTTTGTTTTTGATTTTCTGTTTTTAATTCCATTGAAACTGAAACTTTAAAGTTTCATTGATTTCTGCCCTAAATTAAGCATTTATGACTAAGATTGCTGATTTTACATTTTTCTACTTCTCTGACACATACATGCAGTGCTATGAATTTTCTTTTAGGCATAGCTTTTCCTGTATTACACACAATTTGGTGAGTTATATTTTAATTTTCATGTAGTTGTTTTAAAATTTCTCTTGAATTTCTTCTTTAATCCAAGTACTATTATATATATATATATATATATATAATTATTATTATAGTACTATTATATATATATATATATATATATATATATATATATATATATATAGAGAGAGAGAGAGAGAGAGAGAGAGAGAGAGAGAGAGAGAGAGAACAGACTCATAGTGATCCTCCTGTTTTCAGTCTCTCAAGACTGGGATTATAGGCAGGTGCCACCATGCAGTCTCAATCACTGTCTCAGCATGCCCTGGGGGTGAGGCCAACACAACATGCTGGGGATCGAACCCTGGTCCCTGTGTCTGCCTAAGCAAGGAAGTATATTGTTAAATCTCCAAGTATTTTGAGATTTTCCAGCTATCTCTGTGCTATGGATTTCTACTTTAATCCGGCTGTGATCTGTGAGTAGTCACTATATAACTTCCTTTCAGATTGGGGTGTAGTTTATGGCTCTGCCTTGTGCTTGTTCCCTGAGAGCCCGAGAAGTCTGTGTACCAGTGCTGTGGGATGTAGCAGTCTATAGGTGCGACTGCAGTCCAGCTGACCGTGGTGTTTTGAGTTCACCTTCTCCTCCCTGGTTCCCGAATGCCGGTCTGTGACTGATACTGGAGGGTCCAGATCTCTGGTGATAACAGAACAGTCATCTGATTCTCCTGGCAGTGCTTTGGCCTTGTGTATTGCTCTGCTGGTAGTGTGTGCACATTAGCATTGCTGTGTCCTCCTGGAGAATCACTGTGGTTTGTCTTGATCCCTGCCAACTCCTTGCTGTCAAGTCTGCCTTGTCTGAAGTGTACTTGACTGTCTTTGACTGCTGTTAGTGCAGCGCATCTCTCCCACCCACTTACTTGTAATCCAGGTGTGTGTTTAGGGTTTGTTTCTTGTAGATATAGAAAATTGGGTCTTGTTTTCTGATCGACTCTGAGAGTTGCTGTTTTTAAAAATTTCTTCATTTTAATGAGAAAAAAAGATGAAATAGCTTCAAGTGAGTAGGACAGTTACAATAATTAATACATTGCATTTTGTTGTCTTCATAGTGGTTATTCAGAGGTCAAGATGTAGACATGGTATCTTGTCTAAGCGCTATTAGTACAAACTTTCTCATTGAACTAAGAGAAAGTAGCTGTAAATCTATCCTGTCTTGTGTATATATATATATTGTAGTGAATATATATATTTACTACAAAATGATCCTTTATTTATAGTCCCCCTTTTTGTTTTGTTTTGTCAGAGATGGCTGTTCTATTGCTGTTAGAGAAGTTGTATTTGGAGAAGTCCTTAAAGAATCTCTGAGAGTCGCTTTTAACCTGTGCGTTTTTATCATTGCTATAAGTGATGTACTTGGGCTTTGCCCATTAGCTTTTACCTATGTGTTTATGTCACTGGTGTTCTGAGTGTAGCTGGCTTCTACCGTACTGGTTACTGTTTTCTATCTTCTCCCTTATTCTTTTTTGTTCCTATTTTGTTTGTAACCATTTTTTTGTCTTCTGCAATTTTAAGTCCACATTTTAAAAGATTCCTTTTTCTCTCCTTCTCTGCTTCTCCTTCTCAGTTTACTTCCTTTGTTGCTCTTTTTGGTGGTCCCCCCAAAGCTATGTATCTTGTGTAACTACTCTGGTTCACATCTGTGCAGCCCCTCACTGCTGCACAGATGGAGCGGGTCCTTCAGTAACCAAGGAATAGCTTCTCTTCTCCTTCCTGTCTGGGCCATGCTGTCTCCATTTCCCTTCCACATGGGGCATGTGTATGAGCAGACCCACACACGTGCACGTGCACGCACACACACACACACACACATGCGTGTGACCAAACAAATTGTTCACATTCTTCTGCACAAACTCTTATTTGTTAAATTGATTAAAAATAATAAGTTTTCATTTCCATGTCTCTTGTTTTTTCTCTGATAACCTCCTTTCCTTTTGTGGATCTGAGTTTCTAACATTTGTTATTTTCTTCCTTTCTAAAGAATTTATTTTAGTGTTGCTTGCAAGGAAGGTCTATGAAACAAATTCCCTTAATTTTTGTTGTCTGAGAAATCTTTATTTCTCCTTCAGTTTCAAAAATGCTTTCAGAAAATGTACAATTCTAGTCCGTGGCTTTTTCCCTCTGTGTGTTTTATTTTTCTCCACTTTCTTCTGCTTACATATTTTTCAGAAGTCAGATAGAATTCTTATTTTCACCTCTCTTATAGGTAAACTCCTACCATCACTTTCTGGATTTGTCCTTTGTCTTTCATTTTCTGTAGACTGAAAATGATGTCCTGAGTGTAGCTTTCTAGCTTATCCTGCTTTATTGTCTCTGAGCTTCCTAGATTTCAGGTCTCATATCTAGCATTAATTTGGAGAAATGCTAGCCATTATTATTTCAAATATTTTCCCTTTTTATCAGGTACTTGGTACACAGTCTCACTATGCAGCTCAGACTTGCAGTGCTCCTCCTGTTTTCAGCCTCCCCAGCGCTGGCGTTACAGGCGTGCACCACCACGCCTGGTCTCAGTGGCTGACTCAGAGTGTCCCGGGGATGGAGCTGGCTCAGCATGTGGTGTGGTTGATCAATCCTGGTCCCTTTGTTTGCCTAAGAAGGTGCTTAGTCCACTGAGCTATCTTGCTAGCCCCGTTTCTTCTTCTGATTTCTTATGTAGCTGCTCTAAAGTTCCCAGATACAGTATTATGTTTGCTTGCTTGTTTTCTTCCCTCCCTCCCTCCCTCCCTCCTTCCCTCCTTCCTTTTTTCCCTCCTTCCCTCCCTCCCTTCTGTTCTTTTCTCTTTGCTTTTCTGTTTTGGATGCTCCTGCCAGAATGTCTGAGCTCAGAGATTCTTCCCTGAGCCATGTCCTATCTCCTAAGACCCCATCAAAGGCAGCTGTGTGTCCATTAGTGCTGCTAAATAGCAGCATTCTTAGGGTTCGGCCTTAGAATATCCACCACACTGCTCACATTGCCATCTGTTCTCTGTGCTGTGTTTCCATGACTCCTGAAGCATCTTCATTATGACTATTTTAAATTCCTTGTCTTAGATCTGACCTGCTACTGGGCAGCTGTGCAGAAGAGCAGGGAGCAAGCCCAGGACTGGCACTCTCTGTTCAGTGTGTGCACATTTCTCCTTGTTCCTGATAACTGGACAAGTTGTTCTGCACAGCACGAGCGGTGCGAGCAGCCCTGCGCAGGTGGTGGCCGGGAGTGTGAGGTGGGTTCTGGAGTCCTGTGATGGTCTTGGCTGTGATGCCTGCACTTTTCAACACCCCATTCTTTCTTGGTGGCCAAGGTGGCTGGAGCTGGGTGTTGGGAAGCTTGATTAGCTTCAGTTAGCTCACAGGCTAGGCTCTGGTAAACCAGTATCCCCACAGACTCCTGAGGAAGATCTGGGTGCTGTAGTGTGTGGAGATGGCTCCTTTCTTGCCTCCTGCTGGTGCAGGTAGGTTTTCCTGGATATTTCCTGCAGGACAGGACAGGCTCCTACAGGTGGGGCTCCTGAAACTGGCCCTGTGTCTGGGCTGCCCTAGACCCCCTGCCCTGACCACCCTGGTGACTGCTCCCTGGGTCCTCCCAGACTCTGTGTTTCCCTCTGGCCCAGGTCCCTGGGTCCCCTCCCGGGCTCTGTGTGTCCCTGTGGTCCAGGTCCCTGGGTCCCCTCCCGGGCTCTGTGTGTCCCTCTGGCCCAGGTCCCTGGGTCCCCTCCCGGGCTCTGTGTGTCCCTCTGGTCCAGGTCCCTGGGTCCCCTCCCGGGCTCTGTGTGTCCCTCTGGTCCAGGTCCCTGGGTCCCCTCCCGGGCTCTGTGTGTCCCTCTGGTCCAGGTCCCTGGGTCCCCTCCCGGGCTCTGTGTGTCCCTCTGGTCCAGGTCCCTGGGTCCCCTCCCGGGCTCTGTGTGTCCCTCTGGTCCGGGTCCCTGGGTACCTCCCAGGCTCTGTGTTTCTGGCACCAGCTGTGGTGGCTTGCA
>PVKA01019269.1:15242-42452 GCA_004027165.1 Ctenomys sociabilis
GTGTGTGTGTGTGTGTGTGTGTGTGTGTGTGTGTGTGTGTGTGTGTGTACAAGCCCAGTGGCATCCCATGTGACTCACCTTTTCTATCCTCCTACTGAGAAGCATTTGTATTTTTAATTTTTGCCTTACTTCAGGGATCTCCAGTAACCTGTCTGGTTGGGTGCTTTTGTTTCTGTCCCCTGCCCCAGCCTTTGTCAACTGGTTTCCTCTGTTCTGAAGCCAAATAAAATTTTGATATTTGGTTTTTCAACTTTCTTAAAGAGTTCACAGTTACGAGTGCAAATATAATATACAGAGAATCATCCAGAAATACAAGGAAGTCTTAGGGCTTTTGTTTCTGCCCTGTGTTTATTCGCTGGTTTGTGAGACAGCTGTCCCATGCAGCTGACTCTTATGCATCATAGAGTGAAAATAGAAGAGAGCATGCCGGTCAGTGAAGGTGCCTACTTCCTCTCTTGTAGTTATCTGCTGTATGACTTTTGGTACACATACACACACATTTCACACTGTTTCTCAGTGTGTACTTCTCAAATTTGAACCAAAAAGGCCGTATTTGTAAAGTTAGTAACGATGTGTTCTCTTAATGAATGCTTTGCAAATGGCTTTGCAGCTTAATTTTTCATTGAAAAATAATTGAGCACCACGTGAGGTGCTGTGTGCACATGTGCGTTTTTGCAGAGCTTGGTGCTACTGGGCAGCTGTGCAGAAGAGCAGGGAGCAAGCCCAGGCCGGCACTCTGTTCAGTGTGTGCACATTTCCCTGTAACACCACTGTTTCTCCTGAATTTGAGAGATGGGGGGTATCCTATGGAGGGGACGGTGCCATCTTGTGGGAGAGTTCACCATTCTTCTGGGCTCTGCATTTGTATCAGCTGTCCCTGAGTTTAGCAAACACTGGAAGGAACGTCTTTAGAGCAAGTCTCGTGCACATTTGGGTCTCCTTGGCATGCTCCTAGACGTGGAGTGGAGCGTTCAGGTCAGATGTGATGAGAGGATGTTCAAAATCCTCCTTGTGATTAATTCTCAGCTTAACAGTAGTTTGCTTTCTTCTTTTGTGAGCTCCCTGATTTTTGTCTTTGGCTTATTTTGCCTTTAAAGGGTTTGTCTTTTTTCCCCATTGTCATTTGAAATCCTGTGGAAGGGATAGGAAGGCTTTTTCCTCATGCCTCCTACAAGATTTTTTCTAGTTCAGCTTTTTGTTTTGTGTCTGCTGTTTTTAACATAGGATTCGTTTTCTTTCAGCCAAATTTTTATTGTCACTTTTCAAGATACTCTCCCCAGAGCAGAAGTAAACGTCTATTCATGTTTTCCGCTTGGAGAATCACGCTTCTTTCTATATGTCTAACCCTTATAGAACTCGTTTGGGCAAATCCACAGAACTACTTGTTAATGATTAGATAATTTTAGTCACACTTCCTAATTATTGATGGTATCTAATGAGATCAGGGGCATTCAGGATGGTATGGCCATAGATGGTATCTGAAAAAGCCAATAATTTTTATAAATTTATTTTAAAATTGGCAACCCTTTTCAAATTCTGACTTTAATTTTTTGTTTCTACTTTTAGTAGGTAAAAAATTGTGCACTCACCCTTCCAATATTCACATGTCTTTATTATTTTTTTCTATTTCTTTGGCTTAGTTTCTAGAACAGCATTACATAATAGCATGGATGTCCTGATTTTCTAAATCAAAATTAATCTGCCATTTTCTTCCTTTTGGTTTTATACACCTAACTTACTTTGCCTTCTCCATGACCAGTGCGGCCTGGTCAGACCTGCTGGGCCTCCTGCTGGCACAAGTGGTATGTACACCCCAGTGCAACAGTGATCTGGGGCATACGCAGGCCAGTCCTCCTTGCAGCCTGGAGGGGCCCAGGGAAGCCTGCGCTCCTCACCTGAAGGGAGCCCTGGGATGCGTCTCCCACCTGTGGAGGTGGCGCCTGCAAGTGGCTCTGTGTTGCTTGTCCTGCAGTATTCACGGGAAGAGGCACAGGTGTCACTCATGGCAAGACACCTGAAGGAATGAATGTGTGACTCATTGGCTGCTTCTGCAGTGCTTATGTGACTGTCGGAGTGTGGACTTATTTAGTCCAAGATCACTTCATCACTTGCTGTTTATGAAAGCTAGGGATAGGAGTGGGTGACACACCCTTGCCTCCTCCTTACGCCAGCGGCTTGGAGGAGGCCTTGGAATGGCGTAGCACTGGGCCCCACAGGCTCTGTTCCATCCACCACCCCTCACTGCTTCAGGGTACCCCCATCTGCTTCCAGGGAAGCCCATTGCCCAACTTGGGATGGTCCCTCCCAAGAGGGGCTATGATAGAGAGCAATGGTGCCATCTTCCTGTTTATAGGAGCAGGATGGCTTCTGGGGAGGGCAGGTGGTACCCTGGATCTAATGAGGTCCTTTGTGAGGTCCGCACATGGCAGATACTCAGTGGACCAGCTGATCTTCAACAGATGCCCAAACACCACTGACAGGAAGGGGAGGTTAGCTGCGGATGAGGGTACATGCCAGCTGCTGCAAGACATGTGGCCAGGAGGGTGAGGTCAGCATCCTCTGAAGGTGCTGTCGTGCTTCAAGCTGGTGGCACCTCAAGCTGGTCGCTGGAAGCGGGTTCACATTCTCTGGCACTTGCTGCCGCTGTGTCTGTGGTCACAGCTCCTCTGGCCACACCCCGGTTGGTCTCCATCTCTTCTGATTCTTCACAGCCAAGGGTTTCCTCTCACATGTCCTGTCCAGGTTTCCCAAAAGCTCTTCTCCCGTCCCTGCATACATTTCTCATGTGCAGCTGTTTGTATGTATTGCTGGTGTGCTGGAGGTGCTGGGGAGCTATGAATGGGGGTGCAGAGCTCCCTGAACTGGTGGTTCTAAATCAGTCCATTTGTTTATTTATTTTTTGGTTGGAACCGGGATTGAACTCATGCCCTTGTGCTTGCCAGGGAAGCACTTATACCACTGAGCCATCTCCCTGGCCCTAAATCAGTCCATTTGGAGCCAGAAACAAAGTATTCTATTCTTAGCTGAATTTATTTTTATCCAATGTATTTTTCTTTGATTACATAAATCACTGAGCCTCTGTTTTAAAACCATACATATATATATATATATATATATATATATATATATATATATATATATAAAACCAGGAATCAAACTCATGACCTCATGCTTGCCAGGCAGGTGCTTTGCCACTGAGCTATATCCCTGGGTCCAACTATATTTTGAATTGTCAGGGATCCCCTATAAGGACCTTTAAGACTATTGTTACCCTCACCAGAACAAGACAGTAGGTGGAAGAGAAGGCTGCGCGGACCCCACGGCTTCCTGGGCCAGCCCCTGGCCTTCGTGTCTAACCAGTCTCTTGTTTTCCTTTTGATGTGTGCATGGCGGCTCTGGAATCTCCAGGATGAAGTTCTAACGGTGATCCGCCGTGTGGATGAAAACTGGGCAGAGGGCATGCTGGGAGACCGGATTGGGATCTTCCCCTTGCTGTACGTGCAGGTAAGCCCTCACTCACATGAGGGCCACTGTGTCAGCCTGGGAGCCCTGTATGTGGGAGAGGAGGTCCTCCACAGACCCCAAGGGCCATGGCAGCCTTGAAGTTCTGCTCATATCATCCATTGGCCTGCAAAAGTGGCTGTGGCCAGCACGAGCAGCCACACCCCACACCCCACAGCCTCTCCCTCTCAGACTCTCACCTTGCACTATTTATCTGAAAGGTCCCATGTTCCACTGTTCTGGCCTCCTAGCCCTGAGGTCAAGAGTGTCCCCAACCCCAGGCACATTTTCCACAACGCACAGGGCTGTCATAGACCCTGTCACTCCTATATGTTCTCCTGGCACCTGCAGCTTGCGCCTGTATTGAGACCCCATGATTCCCCTCTTCTCTGTTACCAGGAGACACTCTGCTCCTTCGGGATACCCTTGGGGTAGTGGTGGGGAGGGACCATCTGAAACACTGTCTCCTTGGGCTGTCTGTGTGCGTATCTGACCCTGGTGTGCACATCGCCATCTGTCAAAGCACAGAGTTCTTCCTTCCCTTGGGCTGTGGATGGCTGCAGATGTGGATCAAATGCATAGGTGTGTCGTCCAGGGCCCTCCTCTGTCTCTCCTCATCCTCCCCTTCCCTAAACAGCTAGATGTGTGTTTCCCTCACATCTGCCCTGGCAGCGGTCACACACTGTGTCTAGACCACTTGGAGGACACTGGTAGGTGTCTGCATCACTGTGACAGCACCTGAAAATCAGCTCATGAGATGGCATGTGGGTGGCACTTAGGTAATCACAGCCACTAGGAGGTTAAGGCAGGAGGGTCTTGTGTTCAGAGATGGAGTGGGGGACCTTAGGGCCTTGTTGAAAGAAAGAAAGAAAGAAAGAAAGAAAGAAAGAAAGAAAGAAAGAAAGAAAGAAAGAAAGAAAGAAAGAAAGAGCAAGCAGGCAGGCTGTGGGTGGGACAAGGCAGTGGTAAGAGCACTGTCCTGGTGAGCACATTACCTGGCCCACTCCCCCGACTGTTAAAAAAAAAAAAAGAGGAAAGATTTGGCTCAGTTTCACAGTTTCAGTCCATGGTTACTGGGCTCCATTGCTTTGCTTCTGGGCTGTAGTGAGGCTGTGGTAGAGAAAAGCAGTTTATGGCAGATGGTGTGGGGTGGGGACACTATCCCTGAGGGCTGTGGCACTTGTGACACCCTGGCTTCAGGAGCCCCCACTATTGGGTTTTCAGCACCTCCCATCAGTGTCATCATCCTGTTAAGGACCCAAGTATAGTAATCCACAGGTGCAGTTGGAGACCTCAGAATCCAATCCTCACCCGACAGCCCGTGTGTGGGCCCGTGAGCCCAGGGGGTCACTTCAGACCCAGACCAGGTCTGGAGCACACGTCCCATGTGTCAGGCACCCACACCTGCTTGCCGTTGCCACAGCCTGCACCAGGCCAGAGGTTCTTCTCCATCCTGCTGCTAGAGATGAGGGTGTAACACACATAACTCTCAAAGTCCCACATGGGAGCTCCCAAATACTTTTAGCCAGTGAAATGTTTTCTCAGGTGGAATCTCAAGGGATACCCAAAGAAGCATGCAGAAAAGCTGATAGAAACTTTGTTACTGTGGCCCAGATGGAAACAATTCCTGTGTCATGGAATGAAGCAGCTGAGCACAGCTTGGCACTTCTGTGCGGGGACGGGGATGGTGTCACCGTGAGGAGTAGGGATGAACTCACCGGTGTGGGGTCTGTGGCCCTCCTGACCTCACCCGGGACGTGGGCTGCCCTGCGGCCCCTCCGTGTCCGGTGAGTTGTCCTCCTCTGTGCTCTTCCACCCGTCCTCTGTCTCAGGCCAGGCACAAGGTTTGGCCGTGCGCAGCTGTGCTGCCGCTCGCTCACTGTGGCCTGGCCTGGGCCTTGCCTCACCTGAACTCCACTCCGTGTGCTGCCGGGCCGGGCTGCTTCCACCTTGGTGAGCCTGGTGAACAAGCGCCTGCCCTAAGGACCTGCCTAGATCTGCTGGGGGGACACAGTGAGACACAGGGGCCGGATGTGGCTGGAACATCACCTTTCAGCAAAGACAACCTTTTCCCCATCTGCAGAATGACCCTCCCTTGCCCCTACAGCCCCAGGCACCACCTGCTGAGGCCTTACTCCAGTGGCTGAGCAGCTGGCCTGAGGCCCTGACCCATTTCTTCCTCTGGCCTTGTCTTGCTGTGCTTCCTGCTGCCCTGCCCCAGCCCCATGGCCCAGTACTACCTCCTTGGTCCTGTCTCCCCTCAGTTTTGAGCATAGTCACCCTCCAGCAACCTTCCCCCAACAGAGACCAAGTATACTTGCCTAGCTGTCAGATGACAACCATGAAGGTGCCCTTGCTATGACTCAGGCTAGCCTGGGAACATGGCAAGGGCAAGGCTGGGCACTAACACCTTGTTCTTACAATGTGAGGAGGAATCTGTCTGAGGGGATCCCATCTTCCCATGGGATGTCACAGTACCACCTGAGGCCAGGACTGCAGTGCTGCAGTGAAACCTCAGATTCTCAGTCTGGGGCCTGCCCTGTCATGAGAGCACCCCCCTGAACATCTCCACCCAGCTGGACCCTTTCTTGAGGGCTTGCATATAGCTTGGTCAGGGCCAGCCTAGAACGTGGCACTCAGAGTTGCAGTGACCCAGTGGCAGGACCACAGGCCAGCACATGAGGGAGGCCTTGGATGCCTGGTGCACAAGTGTGTGGCTGCAGACAGATTCTTCCGCTCTCCAGCTCTCAGGAGACGTATATCCTATGGGAACTGGAGCCATGCCCCTGGCACATATGTTGAGAGTGCTGGGTTCAGGGTGGTGGAGAGGTGGGGCAAGTGCTGGCTCTCGAGAGCAGGTGCTGGGGCAGTGTGGAGGTGGGCAGAGGCCTCAGGCTCCAGCAGATACCTCTGTCTGATGTCCATCAGGGTGGCTCCAGTTCAATGGTTCTGGATCCTGGATACAGCCCAGCAAGTAGAAGCCCTCTCCCAAGTGGCCGCCCGGTGATCACTTTCCCTTTTCACTCATCTTCAGCACAGAATGAAGATGTGAAGCATCTGCGGTTGTTCTAGGCCTCTGTTACTTTTGACCTTGACCTCCACCTGCTGGACTGCATGGTGGCCTCTTCGCACTTCACTTTTCGTAGAATGCTGTTTTGAACCACAGCCTCTAATGTGCTGATAGCCCATGCGGCAGTAGCTCATAGGCACGGCTGAGTACCCCTGGGAAAGAAGAGCTCCTGGCTTCAGCTTGGGATGTTCCCTGCCACTGTGGGTGTTGGCTCTGGGGGCTAGATCTGTGCTTGTCACTTCTTTAACTTTGCCTTGTTGGTTTCCAGCCCCTGGATCAGGGCAGGGAATGTTTATAGGAGGAAGTGCAGTAAGGATGTGTTAGTTGGGGTTCTGCCATCAATAGGGCCCACATAGTTGTGAGGGAGGAGGAGGCTGACCCATGCACTGGGGCACTGGAAAACTGGGGTGCTGTCCAATTCCAAAGCCCCAGAGCAAGGAGCAGCGGTAGACCTCTCAGTGTGAGGCTGAGGACCGGGAGCCTGCTGCCTGGGGTCAGAGAAGGAGTGTCCCAGTTCCAGAGGACATGGATGAAGGGTACATCTTCCTACGCAGCCTGCCCACTCACAGGCCATCTCTCCTGAATCTCCCTCATATCACACGGAGGTATGACGCCTGTTTCTCTAGATGCACTTCAGTCTTGTTGTGACTGACCCGCATGGATGATGGGTCATCATCAGCATGGATGATGGCTGTGAGTACAGGAGCCCTTGCTCCCCTCTTGGGAGCTGTATGTCAGTCTCACCCTGCTGCTTTAGCCAGACGGGTCTTGCCACAGGGCCCCACCTCAAATGTGGGCAGACATCCCCTCTAGCTAACTCGAAGCTGGCAACCCAGTGCCAGCTCAGCACCCCACAGGCCTTGGCAGGATGAGCAGGAGTCTTCAGCATGTGACAGGTGCACTCCTGCTCAGGGCCAGAGGACTTTGCACAGGTGTGGTCTCCATTCCTATCTCTATTTTCTGACTGTCTTGGGTTAGAAGGGAGCCAGGATGCAAGGTGTGCCATCAGCGTTGGCCACAGCAGAAGTGTGAAACACAGTGTGACAGGTGTAGTGTGAGAGACTTGATGTGTAAGACAGCGAAGTGCAGTGTGGGAAAATCAGTGTGACACCGGGTGTGAGACATGGAGCTCTGCAAGGCCCCCCATGTGTTGCCCAAAGTCAGGGCTCAGGGCTTGCTGTGCACTGGCTTTCTTAGATCTGGAGAAACAGGAAGGGAGCTATAAGATGTGCCGTGACAGACTGAAGAGGAGTCTGAGTGTGTCAGCAGGAAGCCGGGCATGGGAGCCCTGGGGGCACTGCCCACTGTGTGAACCGGCTCTTTTGCCTTGGTGTCCCATTCTTCCTTACCTGTGTGTTGCTCACAGGTACAAGAATAGCCCCATAGACAATGGGGCTGTCTTCACCTGCCCTCCACTCCAGAATGAACTGGGCTTTGGGGGAGGAGATGACCTGCAGTTCAGAGTTAATGCTGGCCCTTGGCAAGGGATCACTGTTGGGATCACAACCCTCCCCACCCCTCAGCGGGTGCACTCAGCTGTATTTGCCTTCTCCTGAGTTGCTTTCTGAGGCACTTTCTGTTGAGAGGGAAAAAAGAGCACATTGCTTGTGGCCAGGGTAGCTTTAGAATTCAGCAGAAATGCTAACCCACGTGTGCATTTGGGAGACTCTCTAAAGGCATCTCAATCCAGCTAATTACTCCAGAATGAAAAGCAGCAGCTAATTCTGGCATCATCTCATTCCTGCTCAGCCCACTCAGAGCTCAAAGCCACACTTGCTTTTTTATCTTCCAAATCCTTCAAGCGAGAGTAATTAAAGCAGTAGTCTGAAGCTATAAAGAATTCTTTCCTCTGGGAAACAAAGGCCAGGGTTTGGCTAGGACCACCTCTTCCAGGTGTGTTATTTTCAGTGATCTTCCTTTTTACTTCCTGTTCATTGCCCTGCTGAGTTCTGATCTGCTCCTGGGAAGCTATTGGGTGAGAGCTGAAAGGCTTCCAGCTGGCCACAGACACACTCTTGACTGGCTGTACCCATGCAGCTGGTCACCCCTCCTCATAGCTGCAAGACCTATGCCTGGGTCTCCAAAAGAGTTCATCCTGGTGTCAGGGATATACCTGCTGTCAGTGGCAAGTCCTGTTGTCAACAAGTAGTCTGAAGTTCCATCTGCCTTGGTCTCCACTGATGGCTTAGACTTTGACTGAAAGAAGGTTTCTATTACCCCCAAAAACCCTCTACAATGTCCCTTTCAGACCACCATCCATTCTTCTACCCATCTGTTCACCAATCCATTTATCGGATCATTCATCCATCTACTCATTCATCCATCTACCCACCCATTCATTCATTCATCCATCTACCCATTCTTCCTTTCATCCAACCACCCATTCACCCACTCACCTTTTGTTTGTTCATCCATTCATCTGCTCTCCTATGTATTCCTCTACCCATCCATCTACTCATCTATCCATATTTATCCAGTCCCTGACCCCTGCCTTAGTATTGAGCTGGTGGATCAGAGGCCCCTCTGAGTGTGTCATGTGACATTTCCATACTTCCATCTCTTCATCCCTGCGATGGGAGCGTTCACCTCATCTGTCTTAAGGGTCCCAGGAAGGTTGTATTAGTGACAGTGGTACACTACAGTGACTGTCACAGTGAGAGTTGTATTATAAATTATTTATCTGTTATTTTCTGATTTATACCCAGACTCCAGAGTCCCCCGAGTCACCTGCCACCCATGAGACAAGCTGCGGGAAGCCCCCATCTCCTGCCTGACTGCAGCTTAGTCCTGCAGTGGGTGGTTCAGGCCATGACAGAAACAAGGAAAGCAGAACACTGTATTGTTTAAGGGAACTCTTTGGGGTGGATTCTTTGGGATGGACTTAATGCTCTGTTCATTGGGGAGGAAGAGTCACACTGAGAACAAGTTCGCAGATGCCTGCAAGGAAAGGGAGCTGTCAAGAGACTCAAGCTTTCAGGATAGGACCCCTTGAGGCAGAGCTCTGCTCGTGAATTCCACCAGAGGAAGGGGCCGCGGTGCTCCCAGCTCCCATCCGAGAGAGCCACCCAGATGTGGGGTGGTGGCCAGTGCTTCCTGAGGAACAGAATAGGCTTGAGACCAGGACAAAAGAACACCTCAGAGGTCCAATCGATGCATCTGTGACCTCCTTGTGTTTAAGAAGAGAGGGGCCTTATACTTACCTGTATTTCTTCTTGCTGAGTTTACAGCAGAACCCATGTGTTTGCTTGTTCTTAGACACATACTGCTATGTCCAGGGGTTGCCAGTCTTAGCTGCAGCGTCACTCATGTTCTGTCCCACCCACTGTGCCCTGTCTCATATGCTCTGCACAAAGCTGTGCCCATATGGGAAAGTGCTGGCGGCCTGCGCAGCTTCTCACACCCGGACAGAGTGGACGATGTACGTGACTTCCACGCTCGATGGCTCCGCAGGGCCCTGGGCCTCAGCTGCTTTTTGTTTAGTTTGTTTTAAATCAATTTTTCTTATTATAAAAACAACACTCGGCTTTTTCTCAAAATAGGGAAATTCAGAGAAGTTTAAAGAAGAAAATTAAAATCACTCCTAATCCTACCAGTACATATAGTATTCACATAAGAAAGCACTGAAGTGAAAGGTTATTAACATATTGTTTCATTTCCTTTTTGTTCTGTGTATAAATTTGCATATATTTGAGGCAAGTTTGGGTGTGTGCCGCTTCAGTATTTCAGGCAGCGTTTCTCCTAAGGTTGTGAGTCTCCTGTTCACAACACTACAGCAGCTTCAGGTTGTGTCACGGGTGCCCCCATGACCCTGGACCTCTACATCCCCATTTCAGAGGACGGCTGAGACATCCCAGACCTGTAGCCTCCTGCATGCGACTCCACCACCGGCCTCATCTGTGCCCGTGAATCTCTCTCCTCAGACACGTTAGCCTCTGTTGCCCAGGACCTTGGTGTGTGTGGTTGCTGCCACCTCACCTGGCCCCAGCCTGTTTAACCGTCAGCCCCATTTGGCACACTGAGGAATCAACCGCTGTGTGCTGATTGCCTGCTGGGTGGGTCTCCTGAGAGCAGGGCGTCTCTCACTCTCCTGTCAACTCACCTGCAAACCACACAGAGCCTGTGACATCCAGTAGGCCCTGGGCTCATAGGGCCTGTGGGGGCCACTTCTCCCCATTGGCCAGGACCCAGACGTGTCCTCTACTCTCTCAGCTCACTGTAGTCACTGACCAAGAGCCCATGGACTCCCAAGTCCCCCTGCCCTAACTTGGCAGAGGCCACAGATTCCCAACCACCCCGAGCCTCATGACCCCACTGCATACCCCAGGTTGCCACCCTCAATAGTCCTGTGCACACAGGAACATGGATGTATACATGACCTGTGCCCATCTGGCCGTCAGTTTGTGTTTCTTCACTGTCTGGAAGAAAGGTTCCTCTGGGCTCTTGTCCGTACTGATTGATTTACCTTCCTGTTTCAGAGATTGGTGTTATGTGTTAGATTGAACCAAGCACACTTGCGAAGAGAAGGGCTGCACCAGACACCATGAGTGTAAACATCCTGTGGGGAAGAGTGCACGGTTATACCAGTGCTCATGGAGAGTGACCAGACCTATGGTCTCATAATCTGGGGCTCTGCCAGATGCCCCCGATGTCAGGGCTCTTCCTCCTATACTGGTGTGGCTTGCAGACCTGCCCGGAGCCATATCTAGGGCCCCATATGGGCTATCCAGATGGTGGTGTGGCCCCTAGAGGCCTGGCTGAGTGGCTATCAGAAGGAGTCTACACCCCTTCTTTTCTATCACATATCACCTGGACCAAGTATTGTCAAAGGCTGGCTCAGCTGTGAAAGCATCTGCTGTCTGGTGAGGCAGGTGGAGGTCTGGGAGAAGTCTCAGCTCAGGCCTTGCTGCAAGGCTGCTAACTCCTGGGGAGCCAAGCACCCCTGCTCAGGGCAGCCCTACGTAGCTCACAGTGGGCACCAGTAGCTACCTCCCCGGCATGGAGCACTGGGGGGCCTCAGTTTCAGCCAGTGGGAATACTGCCCTGGTAGCATGGGGGCAGCTGTCCTAGTGGGTGCAGCTGGCTGGACTGGCTCCTTGCCTCTTTGGACCCTGGTTTGTTTCTGTGAGGCTGCAGGCCAACCCCAGATGTAATGATGGGGGCTGAGGAGGGGGCCAGTATGGAAACCCCTCTGTCCTGTGAGCCCCATGCTCAGGAGCTCCCAGGGAAACCTCCGCTATGAACCTCCTGCCTGTCCTATTGCCCACTTGTGCAGGAAGCCAGGTGAGAAAGATCCCACTGGTATGAATGCTGCTGGCTCCTAAGTGGGCCGCAGCAGGGGCGCTGAGCGAGCACAGCTAGTGGCAGCCACCTAGTGATGTCCTGTCCCCTTCTCTCCCAGCTCAATGACTCTGCCAAGCAGCTCATCGAGATGGACAAGCTGTGCCCAGCCGCTGCTGCAGCATCCAGCTGTACTGCTCTCTTGCCCTCGGACCCTGACTCGGTGGCTGGCTCAGGCTCGGGCCCCACAGTGGGCAGTTCAGGGGCTGTCAGTGCCTTTCAGAGGCGCATGGACAGTAAGAAGAATGCCAAGAAACGCCACTCCTTCACTGCGCTCAGTGTGACACACAAGTCCTCGCAGGCGGCCACCCACCGGCACTCCATGGAGATCAGCGCCCCTGTGCTCATCAGCTCTAGTGACCCCCGGGCTGCAGCCCGAATTGGGGAGCTTGCAAAT
Source organism: Ctenomys sociabilis (assembly GCA_004027165.1). Lineage (NCBI taxonomy): Eukaryota > Metazoa > Chordata > Mammalia > Rodentia > Ctenomyidae > Ctenomys > Ctenomys sociabilis. The sequence continues at coordinate 27,548 of PVKA01019269.1, forward strand.
CTGCCCTGCTCTGTACCTGCCCAGGTAAGGTCCAAGCCCACTGTGTCCCTAGGATTGCAAGGTCATCCCTGGCTCTGCACCAGCAGTCCTGACCCTGGAAGAGCCGCACTAGGGAGCTCCTCTGCCTGTTCCCGCTCCATGACCTGCAGATGTCAGTGTTCTCTTCTGTCTTCTGGGTATCCTGAGCAAAGTCCTGCTGGATGCAGGACACTCTGAGCTGATCTGCAATGCTCACAAGTATCCCTTTAGAGCCAGAATCGGCTGAACCACTCTGCTTTCATCATGGTTGTTTGCACAAATGCCTTCTGCTTCTAAATGAAACACTGATTCCGTGTTTCCTGGTTTCTTGGGAAACAACGTGTCACAGTGGGAAGTAAAGGGCAGAAGGTGCAGACCAAGACCAGGCAGACAGCAGAGGGGCTCTTTGAGGTCAGGTGGGACACTGCAGCCATGCTCAGTGTCCACAGAGGAGCAGATGGGCCTTGCAGAGCAGGTAGATGGGTCTCCTGCGCGTGGCTCCTCCTCAGACCTGGAGGAGCTGGACCTGTACACAAGTGCAAGTGAGTCCCCGTTCCTTTGAGGCCTCTCTGCAGCCAGCTGTGCATTTCTTCCAGGGCCATGGCTGAATGCCCAGCCCTGCCTTGGCACAGCATTGTCCTTCTGGGGCCAAATTAGGGAGATCAACAGTAGCTGGGGAGGATTGTCACTACTGAGGGTTAACTCAGCTAACTTTATGTAGAGAGATTGCCCTGGAAAGATAGAGTAGCTGGCCTGGAGAATTACACTTTGCTCTCAGTGTGGACTCAGCCTGAAGATGTCCCAGCAATCAGGTGTACACACTTGAGGGTGTGCACAGGCCTGTGCGCACACATCCGTGCCCTCACCACACATGCACACCTGCTCGCTGGCACCCACACAGGCACATGCTGGTCCTCACCAGCGGTTGGCTCTGTGGTCTGCAGTGTTTGTCAACCACAGCCCTCAGGCTGCTGCCACTGGACCCATGCTCCTCAGAGAGCTGTCCTTGGGCTGCTGGCCTAGGCCTTCCAGGCTGGGCCTGCCTTTTTGGGCTGTCATGGGTCACCTTGTGAGCATACACTCTTGTGGCGGCACAGCCCACACCCTGCTGTGTGCAGAGGCCAGCCTCCTCCAGGACAGCTCTATGCGCCCTTTTCCAGGGTTCTCGGGGTGCTGAGGGAGTGGTCCCACACAGCTGTCCTGGTGGCCTGCACCCTGGTGCCTCCTCATGCCTGTGCTGATGTGGTCAATCAAGAGCTGTCTGTAGCAGGGTATGGCCCCAGGCCCACCTCCTTTCCATCTCAGCCTGAGGGAGTCCTGCAGCCATTGGGAAGGCCCCCAAGCCTTCCTTGCTGTCTCTGACTGGGCTTACCCCCTTGTTGCTCTCTGCCAGGCTGGGCTACATCCAGGGCCAGCCTCTACATTCCCCTTTTGCCTGGGACATGGGCTTTGCCCACGCAGATGCAAGGTCCCGAGTTCCTCTTCCTCTGACCCTCCTGCTGCCAAGGTCTCTGTGTGGGCACAGTAGAGCCCCTTGCTAGCTCCACACTGTCTGCTGCAGTGTCCGAGGGGCAGAAAGAGAGCTTATTTCCATGTTCTGCAAGCACTTATTAGCTGGTTGTACAGTGGGGCTGGGATCCTGAGGTCTCTTTCCTGCCTCTTCAGCTTGAAGTGAAAGTTGTGAGCAGGCCGTAGATGTAGCTGAGATCCTGGCAAAGGGCAAGCGAGAGCCTATGTCCCTGCCCTAAGTAGTTCAGCTGCCCTGAGCAGGAGTTCTGAGGGCTGTGGGAGTATGAGCTGGCCTGCCGGATGTAGGACCCTGCAGGTCTGTCTGTGTTCAGAGACTGTCTCGGGGCTGCCCTGATCCCTACCTTCCCAATGGTCGCATACTGGGCTTTCAAAGGAGGATAGGAAGAGAGAAGAGAGGAAGAAACTCTGGAGATGTGATGGCCAAGACAGCCCAACACGTTCACCTTCGGGGCCTCTAGAAATGGGCTTCAGAGGCTCTGTGAATGATAACACTGAAAAAGAAGAAAAAGCCTTTACAAAAAAATTTTCAGAAATAGCACCTGGGTGAGGTTAGCTGAGGCCCGGGTCTGCTGGTGAGAACTCGAGCAGACACGGAGGAGGGCTCCAGCATTTGGGCCTGGAGTAGGCACATCCCACAAGGTCCAGTGCTGGGAAGCTGTGCACTCTCTGGGGATTGTGTCTCTCTCCTTGAGGAGAATTGAGCAGCAGCAGGTCAAGGACACAAGGGCCAGGGATCGGCTCCCTCTAGGGTGCCTGTCTCAGTGTGAGGTGGACCTGAAGGGCCTCCCCCTGCCCTGTGTGCCTCCCCTCTGAGACCCCGGCCTGCTGCCCTTGCTCCTGTCACACCCTGGGCTTCACACATCATTCACCTTGTATGACCTACCTGTAAGTCCCCCTGAGCACAGTGGCTCTGCAGGTCGGGTGAGCAGTGCCATAGTGAACTGGGGGCCTCCCACAGCTTCCTGCTTGGAGGCAGGACAGCCAATTGCCCCATGCAATCATGGTGCCTTCTGTGCGTAGGGAGGATGGAAATGCCTCTGCCTGACAGACTCACGGTCTCCTGCTCTTCCACCCCCAGGCTGCCCAGCAGCCCTTGACCAGGGAAAGCATGCAAATAAGAAACTAGATACAAGCCCATCTGTGGCTCTGCCCAGGGCAGAAGCACTTGGTTCCAGCTGGAAATCTGCAAAGCTGCCAGCAGGTGGGACACGGTACTGTGGTTCCCTTCATAGACCTCACTTTCCCTCTGTGGGGTTTTGGGTTTCTCGCTCCCTCATTGGAGGCTTGAAGGTGCTGCCCTCCCCTGCCACCTCATTATTTTTCTTAATACTGCAGGGAGATGCCTCGGTACACTGTTGGCCACAGCTAGGGCTCACAGCCCAAACCATTAGCTATACTGAGTGTTCAGACCCTGTAGCCATGGGCAGCCAAGAACAATGACTGGGTAGATAAGGAGGTGTGCTGCCAATATTTATGAGATAGGCAGGGCAGAAGGTCTAGATCTGCCCAGATCTTGGCGTCCTAACCTCAGGTCCTTAAGCTAACCTGGAGTTCTCGGGGTGGGGGGGAGACTGTGTGGGCTACAGTATTGGGATCACCTCCATCCTAGGCTGCAACAATTGTAGTTTCCTGGAGCGAAGAGAGAGTGAATCCCTAAATGCCTCCTTTGGAAGCTTTCACTGGGAAGTACATCTAAGAGGATTGGATTTACTCATGTGAATGGGAGTGGTCTTGAGCAGTGATTGCAACTCAGAGTTATATGCCTCTTGGGGCAGTTGCAGTGCTTTCTGGGTGCATATTAAAAATTAGAGCACACAGGTGCTTCTTCAGGATCTTTGTCCACAGAGCCCCTGTGCTGCCTGCCAGCTGCACACCCTCTTTCCCTCTTACAGATCCAAACATCACAGTGACTGTGCCCCAAGGCTGCCTGGGGGCCTCCAGCATCAGTAGGACCTGACAATTTGGGTATGGAATGAGGACCAGGAGCAGAAGCCCCTCCACAGAGGCACTGTCATGAAGAAAAGCCCTGTCATTATGGGTGGCAACCTGGGATGTACCTGCTGAGCCACCAGCCTCCGCCCTAGGATGGGAAGGGCTGTGAGTGCCAGGAGACTGCTGAGCCCCACAGCCCCTGGAGCCCTGGGGCCCAGCCAAGGGCAGCACAGAGCCTGATTCTGTGTGCTGTGCTGAGTCCCCCTGGAGGGCACCGTGCCGGCCCTGCCCGTCCCGGCCCTGCCCGTGCTGGCTGCCTGCCAACCCCTCCTAGCCAGGCTTTCACACACTGCTTCAGAAGGATTCTGGGTAGTTGTTTGGGCAGCAACTCTGGCACCACATCCTCTCCTGAGGAGCCAGCTGTTTGTGCCTAGGTGGCCCAGCTGTGGCCCTTAGGGAGCCATGTGAGCGGAGTGTGCTCTGACCATATCACAGCCAAAGGCTTTTCCCGTGCGAGGGCTGGTGGGCACAGTGCCATAACAAGCAGGGTTGCTCTTGGCTGTGAAGCTGGGGCCAGGATTTCTGCCTGTGACCCTAGATCCTGTGACCCAGGGCCAGAACCCACTTCCTGGAGGGCTGGGGCCAATTGTTCTTGTTTCAGAGTGGCCAGGGTCTGTCCTTCCTCATTTTACCGTTGCCTGACTGCTCCCTCACCAAGTCCTCACTAAGCCTTTGGGCCCAGGGTGGTGTGAATGAAGCCGTTAGGACCCTAAGCTGAGTGGACACTGTTGAGCTTGGGCTTGAAGCCAGGCTCTGAGTGGTCAGGGCCCAGGGCACCAGATGCCCTGGTGTCATGTGCATGAGTCTGACCCCTCACACCCTCCTCTGCTTCAGAGGCATGTATCTTGTGGGACGTGAGTGCATGGCACTCACAGATGCTGCAGCATCTCCCCAACCTTCTCCAGAGCCCCAACAACACCCACAGCGACTGCACAGATGGAGTCAGAAAGACAGGATACTCCATCAACTTGAACACAGATTAAAACCATAATAAAATTGCCCCAAATCCCAGCTCCCAAAGGACCAGTGCTGTCGCTGATAGGTGGGTCTCCAGACTTCTTACCATGGAAACACACCTGTCATTTCTGGGAGGGCAGGCCCTGGCTCCCTTCTTTCCCACAGCCCACCTGTCCTGAACCAGCCCCAGCCTCCAGGCCGCCATCCTGGGACACGTAGGTGTTTCAGCTATTCGGGTTTTCCTCACATAAATGGAGCCACAGTGCAGTCCCTGTTTATGTTTCCATGCTTCTGGGTTGAGTATTTATACAACCAAATTGCTTTCTGGAGGATAGGTTCAAAAGGGAGAGAGGTCCTAGAGATGGGCTGGAAAGGGAGTGATGTCCTGAAGAGAGGGTCAGGAGCAAAGAAGGTGCTGGAGATGAGAGGGGATCTGGGACAGGAGCAAGGCTGGGGAGGCTGGGCTGGGCAGGGAGGAGGTCCTGATATGGGAGCATGGGAAGGTAGTCCTGGGTCAGGAGAGTGGGAGGGCAAGGGGTCCTAGAGATGGAAGAAAGGGGGTCCTGAAGATGGGGAAGGGAAGAGAAGGGGTCCTAGAAGTGGGAGGAGGCAAGGAGGGGGTACTGGAGATGGAAGGGAGGGCATCCTGGAGGTGGGGAAGGAAAGGGAGGAGGTCCTTGTAAGGTATGAGAGGGAAGTGAGTCCTACAATGGTTGCCTTGGAGACAGAGCTCTATCCCTGTTGCTGGGCTCACTCCTATCTCTCCTGTTGAGCAGGAAGGGAGGAGGGTTTCTCCTTGGTGGAGAAGGTTGTGGTGGTGTTGGTCTTGGGGCACTATTCTTTACACCTTGGGCAGAATGGACAGGTGACCTGGTGTTCATCAGTTACTTGATGTGGACCCAGTTTAACTCTTCACATTCCAGCACTTCTCACAGGACAAGACAGCTGCAGGGTTGGATGGCAAGGGGACCAGGTGGCCAGCAGTGGCCCCATCGGCAGTGTCCTTGGCTGTAGCTCACATCTCCAGGTTTGGCCCACCTGAACTTGAGCATATGCCTGGACATGCACCGTGGTTGCGTGTGTCCTGTGTGAGGCCATGACCCCTCCTGTCAGCTAGTCTGGGGAGTGCTTCTCTGTGAACTCTGCCACCTGCAACCAGCCACCAGCCCCTGCTGTCACCATCCCCTGCTGGAAGCTCCCCAGAGTGCTGATTTTAAATGAGCTATATTTTGTAATGTGAAAGACTTTGATTTTCTTTGACAGAGATAAAGATATTTAACTTGAGTCTGAGACTAATCCAGGCCTCTCCTAGGAGACTGTAGGGCGCTCAGGAAGGCCATGTGTGTGCTCCTTGGTGGCAGGCGTCCTGCCCATCAGCTCCTCCAGTGGGCTGAGACCATGATGTTAACACCTCAGGAAGGGTGTGGTGCCCTCTGCAGCCAGCCTGACATGTCCTTCTCCTCACTCCTGTCTCTTCTTTTCTGTTTCCAGGACCCCTGCTTGGCTGGACCTGTCCCCACAGCTGTCCCCCGAGCCTCTGGAGTGGCTGGAGAGCAGGGCACGTCTCCCAAAGTCCCGCTGCCCCTGAATGTGTGAGCGTCCCCTCCTGCCTGCCAGGTCCTCCTTCCAGGATCCCATACACACATGCAGTGCACATGTGGCTACATCGGAGGTGTCCAGGAGGTGACTGGCTGGTCAGTGCAGTTGTGTACACCTGCAAGGCTTCCCAGAGAATGAAGCACAAACCTGGCAGGGTCTGTAAAGTCACAGCACCTGGGAGTAACATTGTAGGATGGCAGCTACCACAGCACAGAGCAGGCCTTGGAATCTGGGTTTTGGTGGCCAGACAGCCCGTGGCCTCAGAGCTGGAGGCCACAACGAGTGCCACTGCACAGTCTGTTGTGTGAGAACTCCTCAGGTCACTTGTAGAAGGGAGGCGCTGATCTTGTTTGGAAAACCCCTGTTAAATTACAAGTCTTAAGACATACATACAGGCCAGGAGATAGTTCAGTGGTACAGCGTCAGCCTGGCAAGTGCAAGGTCCCGAGTTCCATTCCTGGTACCAAAAAAAAAAAAAAAAAAGGTTTAGGCATAAGAGATACATACCACTTAAAAAGCCTCCACTTCGGTAGTGTCCTGAAGAATCAGGCCACCCCTTCCTTTGTGTTGACAGTGAGTAGTGTAGTGGGGGAGGAGCTTTCAACTTTGGCAGGGTGAGAAAGCTGCACTGGCCCAGGGGCACCAGACACTCACTCAGAACCTGTGTGCTTGCAGAGTGGAATGTATTTAGGGGGAAAAGGCTCCTGAGAAAGCAGCAACTGCATGTCCAAGATTTCCAAGGGTTCCGCTACAAAGATATCCTTGACAGGCTCCTGGGCTGGCTGTGCGGCAGCCTCATGGAGGGGGGCTCCGAGCACCTCCCTTTGCCTGCCTGACCTGTGGGTTCACCAACTCCATGCAAGAAAGTTAAGATTCCCCAGTTTCTGCCTGGCTCCTGAAAGGAGCAAGGGTCAGTAAGCTGCTCTCCAGATGTCTTCAGGTTAAGCTTGACTTTTCACCAGCACTGGGCAGATGAAGGCCCTGCCATGCCTGTGCAGCAGCCACGGGGTGGAAGTAGTGCTGGCTGAGCCTCACTTTGCACACATGGCCCTGAAGGCATCCCCAGAACAGAAAAATACAAAAATTTGCAACAGCAAAATTTGAACTTCTGCCCCAAGCCCGCATACATGAAGCATATGTGTGCAGTGTCATCAGCCAACTAGAGATGGTTTAAAGCCTGCACCCATCTGTGTGAGGGACCCCACACCTGCAGGTCATGGCATCTGTGATGCCTGGGGCCTGCAGACGTCCTCCTGGACCTGCTCCTGCACCTTCACTGCAGCCAGGGGCTGGAGACACTTTGGGAAGGAGCATCCAAGACAGCGTCCTGAGGAGGAGACCCGTGTTGCATGGAGTGGCCCACCTCTCCACCCTCAGGACAGCAGCATACCCGCCAAGTGACCAGACTTTACCACATGCAGCATGTGGACTCCCTGACCCCTGCATGTCCATGTCAGCTCCAAGTGCCCTTCACTCCCCAGGAGCTGGGGACACATGGACATGCCTTCATGTCTTGGAAGGCTCTTGACATTGGGAAGGGTGGGAGTGACCTCTGCTGTCTCAAGACAAGGTCATTGCAACCCTCACCTCCAGGCACAGCTGCCAGTTAACTTGAGATTGCATCTGAGTAAAAGGGAGGTTCAGTCATGGATCAGAGAACCTTCTTCTGAGGACGACAAGGACTGCCACAGTGTCCCTGGGCCTGAGACACAGACTGCAGACTTCCCAGGAACCCTGGAGCAGGCAAAGAATGGGAGGCCCCAGTGCTATAACTCACAGGACTATAGGCTGGTGTTCTGCATGGGGAGGTGCTAGACCCCAAACTGCCCCCTGCTGTGGGCTGTGCAACATGGAGAAGTGCCTAGCAGAGCCCCTCTGGTGCAGCTGTGTGCAGGAGCTGAAGCTCAGGAGAGCACTTCCAGCCAGGTTGGGCTTTGCTGTCAGGAAGATGTAGTGGAAACAGTGTGCCCAAGCCCATCACTCTGTCACTTTGCAGCACTGAGCTTGGTTGTGGGACCAGAAGTGACCCTGTTTTTCTTGCCATCTGTCACCTGTGTGTGGGCAGAGCTCCCTGGGTTCTGTCCATCTTTTGCTGCCCTAGCTATTGGGAGCCACCTCTAAGGGGAACAGCAGTGCTTAGAACAAGGGTCCCCATGCACCAATGGACCTGGCAGGAACAGAGGGGAAGCAGCTGTCTCTGCAGGAGGGACAGGACAAAACCTCCACACTAGAGGAGACAAGAGCCTAGACAGGCACCAGAATGAAACCACTGAAGCCCTCACCACAAGAAGAGCAGTGAAGTCTGTAGGCAGACGGACAGGATAGCTGGGTTCATACAGTTCAGGTGCGCATGGGGCAGGGGGTGCCAGTGGGATGCCACATGGAGCCCCTGAGCCTGCCTCACTGTCTGCTTGCTGTACAGTAGGTACTACATTAGGTACCTGTAAAGGCTTATCCTTGCAGTAAGGATGTGCATCCACATCTGGCCTGGCCCATGCTGGCCCTGTGACCTGTGCCAGGGGTCAATCCATACAGCCACTGTGGCTGTCACTGGAGCTGAGAAGCATCATGTGGCAAGGCCTGCCAAGATTCCAAGGCAGGTAGAGAGGTCGTGTGATTCCCACACACAGGTGGTTCTTCCAGCGATGCCCACAGACACATGCCCCCGAGTGACTCGGGAGAAACACATGTAGGTGATACCATCCCTGCTGGTGCCGCCCTACATGAGCCTCATGCTAGGTGCTCCATTGCTTGTCTAGCAGAGCCTCCAAGAGCCTCACCCACATGGGGCTCCTGTGGCCCCTGAGTGTGGCTGGAAGGACGCGATGCCTTCCTGCCAGCCTTTCTCTGTGCAGTGCTGCATGCATCATAGAAATATTCTTCCTGGTATGTAAGTCGGCAGTGGAGCCCTGGCTCAGGATGCCTGGAGAGAAGTTTCCGTCTGTGCCACCCTAGGGTTAGGGTTAGGTACCATAGGAGGAGCAAGGCAGAGGAGAGGGGAAGATGGAGTAGGAGGAGGAGAAAGAATAGAAGGAAGAGGAGGAAGAGGTGATGGAGGAAGAGGGCTTTGAGTGAAATAGATTTTTCACATTGAGGGTCCCCAACAGTGTACCCCCAGAAGACAGATGGAGAGAACACATTTGCAGTGAAGATGAGATGACCAAGCCCATGAGTCCCTGTTCAGACCATGCAGCCCTCTACATGAGATCCACACTGCCCACATCCAGCTGTGTCCTGAGCCTCCAGACCCAGACTTGATTCCCTCCAGATGTGCAGCAGTACAGATGGACTCCTGGTCTCCCAGCCTCAGTTTCTCTAGCCATGGAACCGTGGGGCCTTGTGTTTGAAAGTAGCAATGGATGCCCTGACCTCCCCTCCCCTGTCTCTTGGCAGCCCAGTGGTGAACTTAGATTTGTTCAGAACACGGGTAAACCCAGCTCAGAACTCCAGTGAATGAGGGCTGTCTGCAGCACAGAGCAGCTGATAAATAGAACTCTGCAGGCTTCCTGCTGCTGAGGGGCTGGGTATCCTACTGAGGAGGCACAAAACCTGAGGAGTCCTTCTGCAGACTTGAAGGGCAGCTCTCACAGACTGGGCCTTGGGAAGTGGCGTGTGGCACAGCACTGGTGTCTGCACCCATGGGCCACCCCATACAGTGGATCAATGGGCTCTATGGGCAGCATGCTTGGCCAGACCCCTCTTAGCTTCCCATTTCCTGCCTGTGTTATTAGGAACCAAGTCCCTGCTTATTTTACAGAATATTTTTCTCATCTAAAGGTCTCCAAATAGCTTGAAGCCTGTATCTTTAATTTGATGGGGAGGACAAAGACACAAAGTCCTTGTCCAGTAAACTAACAGGAATCCTACAAGAGTAAGTGAAGGCCATGGGCTCCTCCTCAGGCCACAGGTTGTCAGTAGATTCTTACGGCCACAGATATTTGCCACCAGTACCCACACTTGCTCTTCTACTCAGGGCAGATTCCCAGCTGAGCAGAGTGCTGCTGGCACCTACGGAGCCCAGTGGGCATGGTGAGGTTTGCAGAGGCCTGCTTATGGCTTTGAACTAACGTGCCTTGAATTTCTTGAGAATCTACCCTGTGCCTAGGACTGAGCAGGCCGCATGGAGGCAGCCTCTCAGAGTGTGCGGTGTGCAGGAGCTGAGATACAAATGCCCGGTGGAGACAGTGGGCTGTATGGTGCGCTGGGGATCACCAAGCTGTAAGAGCAGAGCTGCTCAGGGTCTGGGCCAAAGGGGCAGCTGGTTGTGGGTGGACCCCAGAGGAGCAGGGCCAGATAGGGTGGCCCTGGCAGCCTGACCTTCACTCAGTAGGGTCTCTCAGGGAGGACACAGCAGGGCCAAGGTTTGGACCAGTTCACAGGTCCCAGCTTGAGCAGAGTATGAGGTGCTGGGCCCCTTACCAAGCAGGCTAGCCATCCCTGAGTGAGCCACCTGGATGTGTCGCTGCCCAGCCCTTCATGCGCAGACATGGGGGAGGTGGAGCTGCACCCAGACTCTGGACATGGCTGAGTAGAGGCGTTACAGTATGCTGACAGCCTGGTGATTCCAGCAGGGTCACAGCAGTTCCTTTCTTGAGAGTGGCTGGCAGCACTGGCAGGTGTCGTTTCCATCACCTCTGTCTCCCTTCATGCATCCATCACTACCTCCTTCCCTCCTTGCTCCTCACCCAGTGCCATGGACCCACATGACATGGCCCAGAAAGGACACCATCTTCTCCCAGTGCCCTCGGCTGCCATCACAGGCATAGTTACAGGCTCGTTCTCTTTTGTCTAGGCTGGGGACACTATGAATCTGTAGGTCTACGGTTCCCTGAAGGCTTTGTTTGTCCTGTCCAGGCCCCAATTGCCCCTTCCTGCACAGGAAAGGACGGTGCAATGTCCCCAAGGGATGCTGAGAGCCCAGGCTGTACATGCCCTTACCTTACAGCACCTTCAGGGCTGGGATGTTCAAAATTGGTGGCGAATTGTATTTTAAGGCTAGTGAATATTTAGCATCATCAGGGTTCTCATTCTGTTCTGGAATATTCCTCAGGACAGGAGTATGGTTCAGAATGGAGCCAAGTGTGAGGCCCTGTGTTGCATGCCCAGCACCGCAAAACACAACTTGTCTTTAAGATATTCCTCTTCTTTGAGTTTGCCCTTAGGGAGCTGGGCCCCATTTCTGTTTTTGCTGCCTAACAAGGTCCTTCCTAGAGTTGAGGTGCTATGCACTCCTTGGGCCTCTGCACCCCAGAGTCCTGTTGTGCAGGAGCCAGAAACCCAGAGGCCCGAGGGTTTCATCTTGTCCACCAAGCATCCAGTCCAGGCACCAGATCCTAGAGACCCCTCTCCTGGAATTCATCTCTTACCTCTTGTGGGACTGAGACCCCACCATCCCCTGACATCTACAAGTTTGGGTATCTTCACCACAACCCCAGGGTGTTCCCAAAGGGGTTTGTCCTTAGGGCTGTGGCTAAACAAACCCCCAGCCAGGGATGCTCCACTAAGCTTAAAAGAAAAACAAAAGTCATGGTCCAGATATGGCCAGGAAGTGTGCACCAAGATTCCTTGATGGAGGCCACTGTTTGGCAGAAAAGGCCCCTGTGCCCTCCCAGATACACAAGTGCGTAGAACAGGCCAGGTCAGAGTGAGGGAGGCTCAGCCTGGGGTGCTGGCCTCACAATCATTCTTCTCTAAGAGTTTCTCCTGCCCATAGCATTGGATTCTAGAATGCATGAAGCAAGCAGAAACCCTGTGAAGTGCCAAGATGGTGCTCCAGATCCACCCGTGGGCCTTGGAGCCACAGCACACTGCCCACACCACGGTGCCGTGTGACTCTCATGGCAGAGGCCCGAGGACAACCCTGTGTGCCCCCTGCCGGCCCTGCAGCTATGTGCCTCAGGAGGTATGCGTTGACCTGGCCCTTGTCCTGTCTCTGCTCCAGGTACCTGGCCCTCTACGCCTATAAGCCTCAAAAGAGCGATGAGCTGGAGCTGCGCAAGGGTGAGATGTACCGCGTGCTGGAGAAGTGCCAGGATGGCTGGTTCAAGGGTGCCTCGCTGCGCACTGGGCTCTCTGGGGTGTTCCCCGGAAACTACGTGACACCTGTCTCCAGGTGAAGGTTGCTGCCTGTCCCCTGATGCTATGGAAACTGCAAGAGGCCCTGATGGGCTGGGCTGGGCTGGGCCAACAAACCCTCCCTGCAGGCGGCTCTCCTTGAGCAAGGTCTGCCTGGCTCCCTGCAGGACACTGGCCAACAAGGAGCCCGACAGCCAGGCTACAAGTGTGTATGTGTGCTTGTGTGTTCACTCTGCACAGCATATGCAGGGCAAACAGTGCATTGTGCAGCCCACATGCTTGCTTGTGTGCACGCACATGTGCAGGTGAGTGTGGCATGTGTGGGTGGGTGCCTTGCGCACAAGCATGTGCATGTGGATGCTATGTTCCTTGCACACAGACGTACATTTTCAATGGGTATGCTGCCTTGGTGTGGACGTCAGCATGGACACAGGGCTTCTGTCTGTGCACAGCACACACACTGTGGTGTGTGCGTCTTCACACGTGGTCCTGCTGTGTGTAAAAGCACAGCTGTAAGAAGGCAGAATAGAGCTTTGAGCAGAAGCATTGTCAGGACTTTAATTTTTTCTTTTGTTCCTTTCTGTGTTATACAATGTTTATAAAACAGAAAGGGCAATTTTACAAATTTGCTGAAGTGCCAGATTTCCTGGCAAGCAGAGGACCAGTCTTGCCCATGGCAGCCCTGGGGCTCGGCATGTGTCCCCACTTTGGGCACGCTGCTGACCTGAGGATCCAGCCTAGGGCTTGTTTGTCTTGGGAGGAGGACTATGAGGGTACTCAGTGATGTTGGGCTTTATAGGACTGCACATGGGTTCTTGCTATCATGGTGGTTTCAGAAAGTGCACAGGTGAATTAGGTTAGGAGCCCAGAGTAGATTACATGACTCATTGTTGGTGCCTCCCACAGGATGCTGAGCTTGCAGGAGCAAGGGAGGCTTTGTGGGAGAGGTTCTGCTCAGAGGCTCTGTCTACCTCACTGAGGAGAAGCCAAGAAGCCCCTCTCTCTCCCTTGGCCTGGGAGCTGTCTAGGCCACTGTAGGGGAAGCCTGCCCTGGGGCCCCACCCATTCTGTGATTCCCCAGAAGGCTATTGAGAGCAGCTCATGGTTCCTCTCCATGCAGTGTTGCTCCAGGGTTACATGCTGTATACATGTACCAGGTGCACAGTAAATGCAAGTTGAATCAATAAAAGAAATCTGTGAGTTGGATTGAAGAGTCATCCCAAGGATCTCCTCCCATAGTTCTAGGGCCTTTGAGGGCTGGAGGGTATTGCTGGCCAACCCCAAGCTGCAGAGGGACATTACTGGTCCCAGGCCCTAGGGTGACTCTTCCCCCACAGCTGTGGGCAAAGCCACCCTGGGCGCTCTTGGCCCCTCACAGGTAGATGCTGGTCCCATGGTGCCAGTGGAGGGTAGGGGTAGTCAGAGCCTGTCTGCTCCTGTGCCCCTCCAGTGTCTGTGAGAGATATGTCCTGGGGGGACCAGGACAGAAGGTTCCAGCCCAGCAGAAGAAAGATATCCCAGTTACCGTTGCTTCCGTGGAGCCCCTAGACTCTGCCCTACCCCCATCCCAGGGGCCAACTGTGGGCAGATGTGGATGTATACAGGAGTTAGACAGGCCCCCACAGCGACTGTGGTCCTCTGTTGACAGTGGCCTCACCTGGAAGCTTTGGGGTAAAAAGCACTTCTTTCTGGTGTCCATGAGGAAGCAGCAGTGCTGTTACCCACCCCCACTGCCATGGGACATGATGTGCCATCCATTGCATTAGCTGTTTTAGAGGCTGTGCTCTGGTCCTAGACATTGGATGAGATTGCTTGGCCCCTTAGGGCTCGCTTGCTGTTTCCTGAAGGTGCAGCCCAGGTTTGTAAAGCGTGAATTCCACTCACCTGGAGTATTGTTAGGCATTGGTTAGGATTTTCTGGGCCGTTTCCCTCTATCTCTCAGGGCCCATAAGTGACAGTGACCCTGATTCATTTGGGTGTCCCCTGACAAGACTCTGTTTGCTTCCTCAGGGCTCCTGGAGGAGCAGCTGGGCCACCCCGGAATAGTGTACTTGGCGGGTCTCCTCTGGCCAAGGGCATGGCCACTACTCTGCACCCTGGAGGTGGAAGTCTGAGCAGGCCGGCCCTACCCCTCACCACACCACAGGCCCAAGTCCCACTTCCAGCTGGTTCCCCTACAGCAGGCAGCTGTCCCCGCCATACAACCCAGACAACCACTGGCCAAATGCGGGGAGCTCACTCTGCAGGTACGGATGTAGATGCTGGGGCCCTGGGGTTTGGACACCAATGTGAGGGACACACATCATAGGATATGTTTTGGTCCAGGTGCTGAGGAAGCCACCATGGGACAGGTTAATTCTGCACATCAAAATCTTAATCTGCTGATCTCTGGGAAACACGCTTACTATGTGTTGCTATTGTGGCAGCAGAAATGAGCTAGGGAATTCACAAGTTTTACTGGCAGGGCACAGGGGGACCTTATGAGCTAGCAAGAATAGCATGGCATCCTGCATGTCCAGAGAACAGCCTCCGGGCTGCATGGAGGTCCTCACCTGGGGACTTTCAGGGCCTGACAAGGCAGCATCTAAGAAGACTGGGTCAGCACAGGTGAAGGTCCCTGCTGGAGCGCCTGCACCTGGGAGGGAGATGCTCACTCAGCAACACGGCAACACTGTCAATCCCTAGGCTGGACAGACGCCTTTTTTTTTTTTTTTTTTCTTTTGCAGAACTGGAG
>PVKA01019270.1:0-29866 GCA_004027165.1 Ctenomys sociabilis
TTTTTTTTCTGTTATCCTCTAGTTCTTTAAAATCTTCTTTCCACTTATACAAATAATGTATTACCTATGTGGCCAGGGACTAGCACAAAGGGAACAAACAGCAAAGACATAGGCAATGGCTTGTGTTGCAGAAACAGGTCAATGAGGGAAAAAGTGAAATGGTCACCAATCAGAGCTAGTAAATAAAAGAAACTGACCAGTGACATCGCCTTTTAGGCTGAAACTTTTGATGGTGATTCGTAGCCAGCATTCCCTGTCTCAAGGTAATGAATGCAACTTCTTTTTCCTGACAATTCAGGGTCATCATTTTGAATAAACACTGTAATAACCATAAACTCTGTACTGTTCTTTGAGCTAACTTAAAAATGAAAGGCCACTGTGCTAAAAGATTCTGGGAAGGGAAATTATACTATAAATGCAATTAAACAATCATTTCAAAAAAGAATGAACAACAATAAAAAAAGATGAACACATATTAGGGAGTAATATACCTGAAATAAGTTTATTTATATTTTTTAAAAATACAAAACAGAAAAAAAAAAACAGCATTAGCAATAATACAAGATTTCACTAAACAAAGTAACAAAAATTCAACAATGGTTGCTGTATTACATGATGGTATATTCAAATCAGTTGTTCAGATTACCATAAATGAACACGTAAGATTTAAAGAAAAAAAACAATAACAAAGAAGCTACAACAAATTCAAGAGAAAAAAATCAGAGCAAAACAAAATTTAAGCATTAACAGCTTTTTTTTTTTTTTTTTTTTTTTTTTTTTTTGGCGGAACCAGAGATTGAACTCAGATCCTTGTGCTTGCCAGGGAAGTCCTTCTTCTATTGAGTTATCTCCCCAGCCCCTTAACTGTTGCTTTTAAAAGACCAGCAGTGGCCTGAGTTCAATCCCTGGTTCCGCCAAAAAAAATAAAAAGACTGATTTTGGGGGACTGGGGAGATGGTTCAGTGGAATAAGTGCTTCCCTGGCAAGTACAAAGGCCTCAGTTTGATCCCAGGTTCCGCCAAAAAACAAAACAAAACAAAAAAAGATCAGCAGTAATTGACAATACATTTCTCTGAACCATTCTGCATATATACCTAAATATATCCTTTTTCCTTCTTTCATTTGTTCCTTTCCTCATTCTAGTTTTTCCTTCTCATTGAATAATTTCTCCCTTTCACAGTATCTGTTGTACCATTTATGTTTATTTATTTAATGTATTTGGTACAGGGTCTCACTATACAGCTCGGACTGGCATATTATACCTTTCAGATTCTCATTTCTTTTTCAGGTTCCCACACTAGGGAGACAATACAATGTTAGCACAAAAGCCTCAAATTTATCTTTTTTATAGCTGAATAATACTCCATTGTATAAAAATACCATTATCTTTTTTATTCATTTCTCAGTTGATGGGCATCATTTCCAAGATTTAGCTGTGACAAATTCTGCTACTATAAACATGGATGCACATATATCACTGTGGTATGATGAGTTCAGTTCTTTTGGAAAAATACCAAGGAGGTAGCTGGCTTGAATGGAAAGAAATGGATGTTTAACAAGCATAAGGAACCTGGGTGTAGTAGCACATGTCTACAATCCCAACATTTGGGAGGCTAAGGCAGGATTGCTGTGAGTTCAAAGCCTGCCTGGGTTACATAAACAAGACGAAGGCCAGCCTGAACCCCTTAAGATCCTGCCTCAAAAGGAAAAGAAAGCCTAAGTTTGGTCCAGTTTTAAAACATTGTAGGCCAGGAGAGGTGGCACACACCTGTCATCCCAGCCCTTAGGCAACTGCAAAAGAAGAATCATGAGTTCAAGGCTAGCCTGGACCATATAGTGAGATCTGTCTCAAAAAAAGCAAACTAAAACAAAAATATAACATAGTCAAATACTTAGTTGACCTAACTCAATAAAAACTATGAACTATGTTTAAGGTCTAAATATTTAAAACCACCTATGAGATATCGACCCATGCTGATTAAACACTTAACTGAGCAGCTGTGCCTAGCCACTGGGGCCACAACACTACACTATGGAGGGAGAAAAAAATGTATCTTCCCTACTTAAATTAAATGTCCCAAACTGAAAATTAGCACCTTTCCCTCCAAACGACATGACCTGACACATTTTCTAACTGGCATTATGCTCAATGCCACATAAACCAGAAATTTGGGACACTGTAATTCTCACTAATACACAAAGCCTATCTCCTCACTATCAATGCACTAATCAACTCTCACTTTTTTTTTTTTTTAAACCACCACCAAACTCCAGTGCTCTTTGCCAGGCTGACAGCAATGACTTTACCTTTCTCCAAAGTCTGCAACCAGTAGTCAGTGCCTCCAATTTCAGCTCTTTTCTAAAGCTAGCATTTGTTAAAACACAGACAAACTTACTCATATGCTTCTCTAGCAGCCCAACTTGGTATGCTGAAAATTTCTAACATGCTATCAATACCATTGGAACAGTAATACATGTACATACCATGTCTTTCAGGACTTGGGTCACGGTTGCATTTGCATTTCCCCCTTTAATCAGCATGGCATTTTTAATATTTTCACTAAGTTTTGGTTCTCTCTTCTCAAGGAATCTCTTGGCTCTTTTTGTTTTGGGCTTTCTGTTCAGAAAAGCAAAATTCATAACAATTTAAACATATATATATTCCAATAGAAAAAACTCCTTATAAAATCCAGAATTGAACAATGAATAAATTCTTGTAAAAAAATCAATCAATCAATCAATATTCTACTCACAGGGCCTGGGGAGACAGCTCAGTAGAATAAGCACTTGCCTGGCAAGTGCAAGGTCCTAAGTTCAATCCCCAATTCCGCAAAAGATTTCTACTCACATATTTATCAACTAGGATTCTACCATTCAACAAAATATCACATTTTAAAAACAGCAGTAAAAGATATTCTACTACTGTTGTTTTATTAGGTTTTGGTTTTTTATAAAGTTTCTTTTTTCATTTTTTTGGTCTCTCTATGCAGTTCAGGCCGGCCTTAAGCTCACTTTGTAGCTCAGGCTGGTCTTGAACTCACAACAATCTTCCTTATCTCAGCCTCCCAAGTGCTGGGATTACAGGTCTGCACCACCACGCCCAGCTACTAAAGTTTCATTTTGATCTTCCCAATACTATATTTTTGGTCTTCCTGAGAGGATTTCACTATGCAGGTCTGGCTGGCCTTGAACTCGAAGCACTCTTGCCTCAGCCTCCTAGGTGCTGGGATTACAGGAGTGCATCATCATGCATGAACTGTCAGCTCAGGGGATAGAACCCTGGTGCCTGTGCTTGCCAAAGCAGGCACTTAGTCTTCTGAGCTATTTCGCCTGGCCTCCAATATTCTTTTATTATTACTGTTTTCTAAATTTTTTCAATTAAAAAATAAACGATGTTACTTTTTTACTCCATTATTTTTTCTTCAAACTTGAAGGCAGAAAATCACCCTGATACAAAGAACTGCATATCAACCTGTGGGCATTCACTAAAGGCAGGGAAGCTGATTAAAACAATCTTTCTTCCAGGTCAAGACAATAGTGACTGCCAGGAAACATGCTGTTTCATTCTTAACACCCTTGCCAAGAAAGTCTACAGGATGCTCTCAAGATCTGGGCATATAGCTCAGAAGCACACCACATGCTTGGCACATGTGAGACAAAACCCTGAGTTTGATTCCTGGTACCAAAAGTAGCCTACTGCTCTTGAAAGGCCATAACACTGATATTTATTATAGAATAATTCTACATAGTGAGGATTACTCAAAACCCTACGATTGCTATTATCCTTGTTTACAAATGAAGCAACTAAGACAAGAAGAAGAATTTGCCCGAGGTCATACAGCTAGTAAAGAAGTCAATCTTCAAAATGAGATATATTTAAAAACTTATGTTAGGGCCAAGGTGATAGTTCAGTGGCATAAGCACCTGCCTGACAAGCGCAAGGTCCTGAGTTCGATCCCCAGTACCAAAATAAATATATCTTAAGACCAGTCACTGTAGCCTATAAATTCTGAAGGACAGCTAAATTCATTATTCTGACTTTATGATGCAGCAGAAGTGTCATGCTTTCTTTGGGTGTGGGGGGACGACGGGGATTGCACTCAGGCCCTTGAGCTTGCCAGGGAGGCACTTATTCCACAGAGCCACCTCCCCAGCCCCCTAAGGTCACACTTTTATACATCTCTTTTCAGAAAACCTTTCAAACACTTCTCTGCCATCTATTGAAAGAATATTCTCTTAAAAAATCATGAGCCTCTCTACTACAGTGCTATGGATACATTAAGTTAAAGAAAAATAAAAACAAAAAAGAGAGAATGCATGATGGTACACTGCTGTAATCCTAGCATTCTAGGAGGCTGACAAATCAGGATTCCAATTCAAGATTAGCCTTGGGAAATAAAAACCATGTCTCAAAATTTAGAGATCAATTTTGCATCCCATCTTATAATCTTAATAACTACTCTGACTATAACAATATATGACATAATAACCATTGATAGTTTCCCATCTCCTTGCTTTGAAATTCTGTATTTTTTCCCCCCCGTTTCAAAAAAAAAAAAAAAAAAACTAAGAAGGAATGGAGAAAAAGATTGTCAAGTTCTGGATTTAATAACTGGTATTAGTGGTAATAGGGGCATTACAGCATAAACAAGATATACCATGTAGATACTTTAGCTTCTTGTAGAGTTTTAAAAATCTTTTATTTTTGACTGTGTATTTTTTTTTTGGGGGGGGGAACCTCACGATTGAACCTAAGGCCTCTGCAGTGAGTTGTATCCCGAAATCTTTTAGTTTTTATTTTGAGACAGGGTCTTGCAAAGGTTTTATATATGGCTCCAACTTGGAATCCTGCCACTCAGCCTCCCAAAGTGCTGGGGTGACAGGCATGTGTCACCCTGCCCAGCTCTCATCAGAAGTAAAAATTCTCCCTCAGATAGAAATGTCACATACTTATTATGTCTCTCACTGGCTAATAAAGACACCCATTTTATCATATCAAAAAATACCAGCAACATGCAGCCAGGTATGGAGGCTCAGGCAGGAGGATCCCCTAGAGCCATTCAATTAGACCTCATCTTCAAATTTTAAAAATGCAAAAGGCCAGGTATGTGATTCAATTCAGCCCTCCCTGGGTTTAATCCCCAACAACGGAGGTGGGGGGGGGGGGGTAGAAAAAAGAAAAAATGGGGAAAGCAACATACAATGTGTCTTTAGGGTCATTAAGGATATATAATCTATTGTGTTTTGTTACTTCTCACTAAACAGCAACAAATGTAAACAGTGTTTCACCCATTCTGTTTGTCTTATCAGAATGTAAACTAATTTTACTCATCATTATTGTCTCAGCACCTCAGTACAGGTATGCAAATTCCCAAATCAACAGCTTAAAAGAAACCATTCAGATGACATAGACTAGGTAAAATCATGAGGCCACAGCAAACAGAAGGAATATTTAGAAGCTCTAATTATTTTCTGAACAAATTTAAAACAATCATCGGGGCTGGGGAGAGGGCTCAGTGGAATAAGTGCTTCCCTGGCAAGCGCAAGGGCCTGAGTTCAATCCCTGGTTCTGCAAAAAAAAAATAAAATAAAACAATCATCAATCAAGGATAATCCAGGGAAATGTACTAAGTTGAATAGACTACAAAAACCTAACAAACATTTTTCTGCCTGCTTTCTCAAAGGCTTTATATACATCTCTATGGGCTGCTATGACTGTACTTTATGGAGTGAACTGAGATTTCGAATGGTTTAAGGACGGGAACCGTGGTGACCGCCTGTAATCCCAGCACTCAGGAGGCTTAGCGGGGAGGACTGCTGCAAGTTCAAGCCAATATGAAATATAGACACTGCCTCAAGGTTTACTTTTTTCTTTTTAACAAGGATCGAACTCAGGACCTTGCGCTTGCCAGGCAAGCTGAGTTTATTCCACTCAGCTAGCTCCCCCGTCCAGCCCTATCCCAACTAAAAAAAAAAAGCTAGAGATGTAGTAGTGCACATACTCTAGATTAAATCCCCAGGGCGGGGGATCACAAAAGGATTAATGGCCCCAAGTCACAATTTAAGTGGACGCTCCCGAATTTGACAAGATCTCTGATTCCGGAGCCTTCCCTCTTCCACCCTGCCTGCCCCCGCCTTCAGAAACCCCATGTTTTGGCCAATGTATTTACATACGCACACGGATTGAACCCAGGGCCTCTGGTAAGCTAGGTCAGCGCTCTACCGCACAGCCACA
Organism: Ctenomys sociabilis; assembly: GCA_004027165.1. Classification (NCBI taxonomy): domain Eukaryota; kingdom Metazoa; phylum Chordata; class Mammalia; order Rodentia; family Ctenomyidae; genus Ctenomys; species Ctenomys sociabilis. The sequence goes on from PVKA01019270.1 coordinate 6,236, forward strand.
TCCGGTTCCTGGACTGGACAGTGCTTTATCTGCTAGTACTTATATGCACGACATAACGAGTACATTCAGTTAGTACACAGACTGTGCACATCTTAATTCTTTTTACGCCCCTTCCCTCCATCCCTCAGTTACCTTCCTATCTGCTAAAGATGTATGCCCCGGCTTTCTATCTATCACTACCTTTTCTTCATGTTTGGGGTGGCTTTGTTTGCTTTGTTTAAGACTAGGTGTTGCTATGCAGTTCAGGCTGACCTAGACTATGTTGCCCACGCTGGCCTCGAGTTCGCGGCGACACTCCTGCCTCAGCCTCCCGAGTGCTGGCCGCGCCCCTCGCCCGACTTTGGCTGGTCTTTAATGGCTAGGATAAAGGCGGCCAAAGCTTCTGTCCCCTCTGGCAGGCTGCTACACTGCGGGCTTCCCGGCTTCCCAACTCCGTAGGTGGCACGAGCTAAACTCTCTGACTCAAAGGGCTCTTACCGCCACGCAAAAAGCGTCAAGAAGGAAGGCAGAAACCAGAAAGCAGGGGGAATGAGACATTATCCCTGCGCACTTACACAACTCGATCCAAAGCGTCCATCGCTACTACAGCTCGGTCTAGCCAATACACGTGCCCTGCGCGGATGCGTGATAGGCGCCTGCGCAGGACCAGCCGGAACCGGAAATTAGGTATGACGCAATTTCCTGGGACGGCCTGATCTCTAGTCGCTGGCGGCCATTTTGGGTGGGACCACGCTGTTTCCCTGGTTACGGGTCTACGTCCGGGTTCTTTGCCGGAAATTAAAATGCGATGTAACTGTCTAGATTCCTCTTCCGCTGCCGAAGTACGGGTTTGTGCATATATCGGGAGTCGGGAGTTCTTTAGGGAATGCTAGAAAAGCCGAAAGTACGGCAGGTGCTCATGTGGTTACTAAAAATGCTCGTGTGCAATGGGCATCATTAAATGGTGCGATCAAAGGGTGTTTATTACTACCAGTTCTCTAGCACATAAATACTGAAAATAATACTGCGTATCGTGATTATTTCCTGTTTTCTAATTGCTATATAATTCTGATGTCACAATTCCGTCTGTTTGGGTACACAGTATATGCAAAATAGAACCATCACCACTATCTAATTTCAGGATATTTTGCGTTATTCGCATTTTTCCTTCCACCAAGCTCCGGGCAACCATTCATCTACTTATATGTCATAGATTTGCCAATACTGAATTGTAAATGAACTCATACAAGTTGCAGCCTTGGGGCGAGGGAGATAGCTCAGTAGAATAAGCACTTGTCCTGGGCCTGAGTTCAATCCCCGGTTCCGGAAAAAAAAAAAAAAAAAAAAAAAGACAAGTTGCAAGCTTATGCTACAGCTTTTAAAAAAATTCCTTCCTGTGTTTGGTACAGGGTCGCACTACGCAGCTCCGACTCATAGTGATCCAGTTCTCAGCCTCCCCAGCACCACCATGCCCGTCTCACTGGCGTGCTCAAACGCGGCGCAGCCTATGATGCCAGGGTGGGATCAAACACTGAACTGTCTCGCCAGCCCTTTTGTGCTGACTTCTTTCACCTAACTTAGTGTTTAAGGTTTATACATGTAGCAGGGTGATGGGATTACAGGTGTGTGCCACCAAGCCCAGGAGTATTATACTAAATTTTGAAACCCAGGGCCCAGGGAGATAGCTCAGCAGGATAAGCACTTGCCTGGCAAGTGCAGGGTCCTGAGTTCAATTCCTGGTACTGGAAAAAAAAAAATTTGAAACCAAGAAGTGTGAATCTTCCAATTTTGTTCTTTTTCAAGATTAAATTCCTATGTCGATTTTAAGATTATAAGATTAACTTTTGTGATGGGTATGGTGGTACACACCTGCAATCCCAGCACTCTAGAGGCAGAGGCAGGAGGAGCTTTGGGAGTTCAAGACCAGCCTGGGTTACAAAGTGAGCTTAAGGCCAGCCCGAACTACATAGGGAGACCTTGTCTCAAACAAACAAACAAAAAAAGTTGGCAACGGAGGTAGCTGTGGTTTTGACAGGGATTGTTTCCATGGATCAACATGGGAAATACCAGCATCTTACCCAGTCTTCCAGTCTTGACCATGGATGATCTACTTATTTAGGCCTTCTATTTCTTTCAGGAATACTAAGTTTGCGGCCAAGTTTTATTTTGTTATTTGTTTTGATTTGTTTCTTGTTTCGTTGGGATTTTTTTTTTTCAGGGAAGGAGGTACTGGATATATCAAACCCAGGTCTTTGCCCATGCCAAGCTAACCTCTAACACTTCCCTGCAGCTACAGCCTTTTTAAATTTTTTTTTTAAGATAAGGTCTCAAAATGTAGCCAAAGGGCTGGGGAGATGGCTCAGTGGAATAAGCACTTCCCTGGCAAGTGCAAAGGCCTGAGTTTAATCCCCAATTCTGCAGACAAAAAAAATGTAGCCAAACTGGCCTTGAACTGAATAGCTCAGGCTGGTCTCAAACTCCCGGTGATTGTCCTGCCTCAGCTTCCCATGTGCTGGGATTACAGGAGTGTGCCACCATGCCCAGCCCTCTTTTCATTGTCTCCCCCCCCCCTTCATTCTTGATTTAATCATGTCTTTTCCCATTGTCAATCTAAATAAACTTTGTCAATTTTGTTGACCTTTGCCAAGTATCAATTTTTGTTTTGGTTGATTTTTTTCTATTGCTTTTATATTCTCTGTCTCACTAATCTCTTATTTTCATCTTTCTTTTCTCTTCCCTATGCTGCTTTGGGGAAAGATTTCCTTGTTTGCCACCACATATCATTCAAATGACCCATTTTCAAACAAACATAATCAGATGCACAAACCAGAAAATGACAGGGTTGTTGACCAGTTCTGGGTTGGTTACCTTCTCTGAGGGGCTAAAAGCAAGGATAACAACCCAAGTTGGTACATCATAAAGTGTGTTGGGACCAGATTCCCAATGGCTCAATTTGCATATTTCCCCAAGTGATAAATGGAAGTTTGGGATTATATGTATCACCCTTTTGAGATTTCCCATAATCTCTTTAGTGGTGGGCTATCCTCTCCCATCTACTAAAACTAAACCTAAAACTACTGAGATTAAAGACACTCCTGGGCAAGATCCTTCTTAGCATAAAATCCCCTCCTCAATAGTTGCCAAGGTTCTGGTTGCCTCAGGGCCTTTTGTTCTTCAGAAACAACTGATCATCCCAGATGTCCACTTAGGCTTTTGGTATAATCATTATTATAGTTGAATTCCAATAATCTTTCTCAATTGGAAGAGTGAAATTAAAGCTGGACTATTGGGAATTATACCTCTATCTTTAAGCACCTCAGAATCTGTTTCTGTGCCTAACTAAAATATTTTCTATAACAGACTGGAGAATGGCCTCTAAAGATGAGGCCTACATAGCTGGGCGTGGTGGCACATGCCTGTAATCCCAGCACTCGGGAGGCTGAGGCAGGAGGATTGTTGTGAGTTACAACAAGACCAGTCTGAGCTACAAAGTGAGCCTAAGGCCAGGCTGAACTGCATAGTGAGACCCTGTCTCAAAGACAAAAAAAAAAAAAAAAAAAGAAGATGAGGCCTACATGTGAGCTGCATAGGAAAGGGCACTTAGAGCAACATCTTAAATGAGAACATTATCCAGATAGATGCTGCGCACACAAATGGATCTTTAAAAGTAGAAGGCGAAGTTACTTGTAATCACATCTACTCAGGCTGGTGGAGGAGGGACACAAGGTTGAGATCACCCTAGGCAACTTTGTGAGGCCGTCTTAGAAAAAACAGGCTGCAAATGTAGCACAGTAGAAGGTTCTGGGTTCAAACTGCAGTACCATCAAAAAAAAAAAAAAAAAAAAAAAGTGAGCCAGAAGTAACACTAAGACAATGGGTTCTCAGTCTGTAGCAGCAAAGTATTTGAATTTTGCCAACCACTGAATAAGCAAGGAAATGGATCCATCCATCCCTACCCCCACCTTCAGTTCCCAGAAAAAAAGTGCTACCAATAACTAGATTTTTCACCTAGTTGTGACTGAGTCCAACTTACGATCCACAAAACTGTCAGTCAATAATTTGGCCTTACTAAACTGGTGATTAACTGGTGGTTAACAGCAATAGAAAAAATACACACTCGCCTTACACAAAGGTTCCATTTACAGTACTCATCAGACAAGGAGTCTAGAAAGTGGTATGAGCTTTATTATTTGGTGATCCCAGGGAGCAAACTCAGCAGTGCTGTACCACTGAGCCACCCCTACTCCTTTTTTTGGAGACGGCACCTCACTAGGTTGCTCAGATAATCTTGAACTCCTGCTTCAGCCTTCCAAGCAGCTCGGATTATAGGTGTTGGCCACTATTCCTGTTTTAAATTTTAGTGGTACTCAGGAGGTTGAGACAGGAGCATTAAGAGGTCAAGGCCAGCCTGGACAACACAGCAGGTTCAAATCCAAGGTGGACTACAGAGTGAGACCTGGAATGAAAAAAGCAAACAAAAAAATTTAACTCCTGTCAGGTCCTTAATGATTTTGGTATATTACATTGTGTTATAACTGGAAATTTATTATTTATTTTTATTTTATTTTTCGGCAGAACCAGGGATTGAACTCAGGTCCTTGTGCTTGGCAGGGAAGTGTTTATTCTACTGAGCCATTTCCCTGGCCCTGGAAATTTATGTATGGCCAACAAAAGCAGTGAACTGAGAGCCATGCAGTCAATAATTTTACATGAAAATATTTTTGACAAGTACATGACTAGTTATGAGGAACATTTTTGGGCTGGGAATATAGCTCACTGGCACAGCGCCTACCTGGCAAGTGCAAGGTCCTGAGTTTAATTCCTGGTAACAAAAACAAACCTAAGTTATCAGGATCATTTCATTTCATCTAGGGGTGATTTTTAAGGCAGAGAACTGAGTTTCCATAAGAACAGCACCTTCCATCTCAGAAGAAGGGATGCTAACTGGAGCATCAGAAGCCGCTGTTTCCAGTGCTTCCTCCTGTTCACAGATGAGGCTTGAACCGTCTTTCACGTTAGTCTCTTGCTCTTCCACCTTCAAACGTTTTTTCGAGGCTGGAGCTCCAACTTCATTTTCATTTTCATGGAGAAAGCTACAAATCATGTTGGTTCTGTAGGAGAAATCATTGTCTTTCATCTGCAGCCATTCTACTCCTCCTAGTTTAGATAGGACAAAAGACAAACCGAGAGAGATGAAGAAGTTTAAATGTAAAGGTAAGTTTTCATCCTGTGAGTATATGTCAAAGTAAAACTCCCAACATAAACCAACTGTAAGTACTGATAAAAAAAAAAGCACATGTCATTTTCAAGTTCCATGGAGATGGAGAGGGGATGCATCTTCACAATCACTGCTACTGTCACTTGAAGCCCTGCTCCCTGCTCTGTTCCCAGAGTGAAGCTCTTAATGCTTGAGCCAGGCATATAGCTCAGTGCCACAGCATCCGCCTGGCAAGCACAAGGTCCTGAGTTCCATTCCTGGTACCAAAAAAAAAAAAATCTCTGAGAAATAATTTGAGTTCTCACTGCCATCTAGTTCCTTAAGGAAAACTGTCGATTTCCTATGGTTTTTCTCTTTACCTATTCAATTTTCAACATTATCTTCTTTATTTTGGTGAGGAAAGGAGTTTCTGGGGATTGAACCTAGGGCCTCACACCTGCTAAACCCGTGCTCCACCACTAGCCATGTCCCTATCATTTTCAGCTGGAACATGCAACTGTGAAGTAAAACAGCTCTCAGCTGGGCATGGTGGTGCACACCTGTTTTCTCAGCACTCAGGAAGCTGAGACAGGAGGATAGCCATTAGTTGGAGGCCAGTTTGGGCTACACAGTGAGTCTCAAAAAAAAACTTATAAAACATACTTCTTGCCCCTTCCCATACTCATAAAGCAAACCCCTAACCTCTTAATACCTCATAGTCAAGGAATTCTCCAGTGATGCCATTTTTCCTCATATCTTTTTAGCCAAATACTTACAATGGATCAGAAGCTTAGGTTCATTATATATAGGCACCCACTGAATTCTATTAGGTATCTCAAAAATGCCTCAACCAACCTCCCCACCCTGTCCACTCCTGTCTGTTCCCATTTCGTATGATAACCAGCATCGAAGCTTTCTTACGGAGCCTATCTTTTTACTATTCCTATAAAGTCTCAAAAATTCATTAGACCTTTTCCTTTCAATTTAGCTTTGCCTAATGAGTTCCCTCCTGTTTTTTTTTCTGCCTAACATCATTCCCACAGTCATGTAGGTTCAAAACTTGGGCATGGTCCTTTATTCTGTTACTTGGCATAGGACCTTGCTCTAACAGGTCCTTAAACAGACAAAATTGTATGTTGTGTCACACTTGTGCATTTCTAATGTCCATCTCAATATTACATAATGTATTTCCTTACTTCCTTTTGTTTGGTGCTAGGGATTAAACCCAGGACTGGTGCATCATAAACATGTGTTATACCACTGAGCTATATCTCCTCAGCCAAAATGTGATTTTGAGTACAAGTTCCGAGGAAGTACGGGCCACACCGCCTGTCTTTTGTTCTGCCTCCAGCACACTGCCAAGGAGAGCAGCCAGCCTCCCACAGTCTCCAGAGATCTTCACCTTCCCGTACAATGCCCCTGTGTAGCTCCTGCCCACACAGGGCAGGTTACTGCAGAAATAACAGTGTGCGAATTCTAAGGGTGGTTCACAAAAGACATGGAGACTTCTACCTTGTTTTTGTAAGTTATTTGATTTGAGAGAAGAGAGCTGCCACCACAGCAGGACCTTACACGGTCCTGTGGGGAAGTCCACACAACAGGGAGCCAAAGCCGCCTGCCAAAAGCAGTAACAGCCTGAATGGCCATGTGATTGTGCCACTGACAATTGGAGCTTGCAGCATCAGTCCAGCCTGAAATGACTGCAGTGTAAACAACATATTGACTATAGCCTCATGAAAAGACCCTGAGCCTAGATCCCTGCTTCACAGGAACTGTGTGAGATTCTGGTTTCTCTGTGTTGTATAAACAACACTGAGAGGAAATTCCATAATTCTTTTAATCAGAGTAGCTAAATGATAGCTAACCTCATGATACACGCTTGGCTTTCATGTTCACAGCAGAACCTAGGACCTCCTGCTTTCTGTTATTTTTATTTTATTTTTTTTGGTGGAACTGGGGATTGAACTCAGGCCCTTGTGCTTGCCAGGGAAGCATTTATTCCACTGAGCCATTTCCCTGGCCCCCTTTCTTTTATTTACAAGATGCTTTTTAAAAATGAATACTTTTAGGCAGGCACAATGGTGCATAATTTCAGCTCACTAATTTCAGCTCACTCTTTCAGGCTGACAAGTTCAAGGCCAACATGAGTCACTTAGTAAGATCCTGCCTCAAAAAACAAAGGCCTGTGCTTGCAGCATAGTAGTGCTTGCCTAGCATGCATGAGACCCTAGGTTTTATCTCAGCACCACACACAAGAGAGGCAATTTCGGGATATCCAAAGAACAAATGTAAGCAGGGCATGGTGAGGCACTTGGGAGGCTAGGCAGGAAGATCACTGAGTTTGAGACCAGCCTTGGCTACAAAGTGAGCTCAAGGCCAGCTGAAGCTGCACAGTGAGATCCTGCCTCAAAAAAAAAAAAAAAGAAAAAAAAGAAAAAGAAACACACATACACACACAGAACAAAAGTGTTATGTGCATACCTGACAAAATTTTTGAAAATGTACCTCTTCAGTGTTTATTCCTTGCCTAAATATAGTAATTAAACTATGAACAGAGTCCTATTTACTAAAGTTGCAAATATTATTCTTTTTGTTTGTTTTTGCAGAACTGGGGATTGAACTCAGGCCCTTGTGCTTGCCAGGGAAGCCCTTATTCTACTGAGCCATCTCCCTGGCTCCTAGTTATTCTTTTTGTTATTGTTTTGAAACAGGGTCTTGCTATGCTATTCACACTGGCCTTGAAATCACTGTGTATCAAGGGTTGGCCTTGAACTTGCAGGAGTCCTACTGTCTGAGCTTTCCAAGTGCTGGGATTACAGGCATGTGGCACCATGCCCAGTCTCAAGCATTCTTGTGAGCAATGAATATTGAAAGCATCGTATGATTATCTGTTCAGCTCCACAGCCATGTGCCTGCTCTGAGGCAAGATATACTACCCTAAGTCTCTACAACCATGATGGGGACAACTGGAGAAAACTAAAAAGATGCTAAAGATTAGACTCAGGACTCAGAACTGTGTTCTGTGAGTTTCCTCCACATACAAAGACAGCTGCTTGGGCAGGCGAGTTAACTCAGCAGACTAAGCACCTGCTTAAGCAAGTGCAGGGACCAGGGTTCAATCCCCAGCACCACATGCCATGCTGGCCCTGCCTCCAGGTGTGCTGAGCAGACCATGGTGGTGCATGCCTGTAATCCCAGTGCTGGGATGGCTGGAAACAGAAGGATCACTACAAGTCCAAGCTACGTAGTGAGACTCTGTACCAAATACATTTTTTAAAAAGTTAGCTGCTCTAAGTTTGGGGAAGGCTGCTACAGCTACCAAAAGTTTCTGGGTGACTCCCTGGGGTTATACCTTGGTAATTCAGAAATGCTAGCATCATGTACTCCATTTCCAGCTAAAGCTTTTAATGAAACATCAGGAGAGAGACAGATGCTGCTGAATTCCGTAGGGCTTGGAAATCTTGACTTAACAAATTCTCCATGATTGTTTCCCAGTGCAAAGCAGATAGATGTTTACTGTATGTCTCAGCCACATTAGAGCAAGCTGAATTTTTAATCTATGCTTGGTTCCTTCCATGTAGTGTGTTCAATTTTCACGTCTTTAGTTGGTGATGCTGGGAATCAAAACCAGGGCCTCTTGAATACTGGGCAAATGCTTTACCACTGAGTCATACCCCCTACCCAAATGAAGTCTAAAACCTTTTAGGTTTTGTTGTCATTTGCTCAAAAAGAGGCTAATGCTACTGCCACCAAGTTTTATTTATTTATTTTGCAGAGTTAGGGATGCATCCAGAGCCTCATGCATGATAGCAAATATTCAATTTGAAAATAACTGAACATTTTACACATAGTTCTTGCTAGAAACCACAGGGCATTCCCCAAAGGCAACAAATCACTGTCTGAACCAAAAGACACCCCTGAGTTGAGAGTTAAGGGAACTGACCTGTGCTTTCTTCTCCTTCCTTCTTCTCTGTCAAGAGAGTTCTGGTCATGCTGAGTTTCTTCATTGTGTGGCATTTATATTTCAGCACTGTTTTACTGTTGCCTTCCGTATCTACCAGAACATAAAACAACTCAATTATTGTATTGTGTGATGCTGTCAAATAAAATAATGTAATGATGTGGACTTCAATAATTCCAGTTCAAGGAGCTCAGCTAAATTATCAGCTTAGGGCCATCCAAATAGCTCAGTGGATTAAAGTGCCTTCAAGCAGGTGCAGGGGCCAGGGTTCAATCCCTGGGCCTGCCATGTCAGCCCAGCCCCTGGGGTACACTGAGGCAGTGATTGAGACTGGGCGTGGTGGCACAAGCCTGTAATCCCAGCTCTTGGGAGGCTGTAAATAGGCAGATCACTACGAGACTGATCTAGTAGTGAGACCCTGAACACCCCATAGACCCTTCTTTTTTGGGGGGAGGGAACTGGGGATTGAACTCAAGCCCTTGTGCTTGCCAGGGAAGCACTTATTCTACTGAGCCATCTCCCAGCCCCTAACCCTTCACAAATACAAAAAAAAAAAAAAAAAGAAAGACAAAAATAGAAATGTGTCCTTCAGGATGCTATGTGTAATGCTACCATTCAGAATGAAAGCCCAAACCAGGCACAGTGCCACATGCTTACAATCACCAGCCCTCTAGGAGGCTGAGGCCAGAATCTCCTAAGTTGAAACCCAGTGATCTGTCTGTTTACACCCTCCCAAGAGTGGGCATTACAGGCTCTGCCACCACACCGAGTCTCAACCCCGCCTGGACAACTTAGTAACTTAATGAGACCTTCTCTCAGAATAAAGAGCTGCAGTATAGCTGTGTAAAGACCGCAGGTTCAGTACTGAGGAAAAAGAAAAGGACCAAAGTCAGACTCTGAGCTTTAAGCCTGAGGGAGACTAGAGTAGAAATATCTCTAATCATAAAAGGTGGCTGGAAAAACTGGCCAACATACTGCCTAGAACTGTAGTGTTAGGGAACTGGGCCTAGACAAGAGGGAGGAGGCTGAACATTTCCACACTCTGCTCTGGAGTGTAAAACTGACAACAAATTGGCTATATCTTGTGAATTGATATTTACATGAATTGATATTCACCCAATCTGGTAATGTCACAGGATTTAACCTAAAAATAAAGAAACACACTCATCAATGTATTTCTTTTGGGACTAGGGCTTGAACCCAGGGTTTCATATATACTAAGCATTAGTGCAGCAAAACACAAAACACAAAATTTGAGGGCCAAATAGCTCAGTGGATTAAAGCACCTGCTTAGGCAGGATCAGTGGCCGAGGTGAGGGTGGGGGGTGGTGTTTGATCCCAGGTGTGCTGTGATGGCTCTGCCCCCAGGGGGGTAATGGGACAGCAATTGAGACTGGGCATGGTGTCACATGCCTGTAATCCCAGCTCTTGGGAGGCTGAACACAGGTGAATCACATGAATCCAACCTACTTAGTGAGACCCTGCAGACCCTTACTGAAAAAAAAAAAAAAAAAAAAAAAAAAAACTTGAAGCTGGGTATAGGAAAGATAAACAGAACCGGAAAATTAGGTGTAGGGATGATAAATGTCAAATTCAATAAATTGATCCCCTCCGAAGACATAGGAAGGAAGCAAGTTTTTTTTTTTTAATTCATTTATTTATTACAGTGTCTCGCTACACATCACGGATTCTTTTTTTGTGGGGGTGGGGGGGAGTCAGCTCGGCCTGGGGGGGGGGCTGGCATGGCATGTGGTGCTGGGGATCGAACCACGGTCCCTGAGTGGCGCTTTAGACCGCTGAGCTATCTTGCCGGCCCGGAAGCAAGTTTTTGAGGGCTTTTTTTAATTTATTAGTGCATGCAGTACATAATGTATGTACATAAAGATACTCATAATGTGAGACCCTGCCTCAAAAACAAAAACAAAAAAAGAGCTAGCATAAGTTACTTACCATGTTCAATGTTTTCTTCAAATATAACACAGGTTCCAACAGTATCTGCAGAAAAATTTAAAGGCAACTTGTTGAGATACAGCAGAGCTTCTTTCTCTGAAAGGTGTATCAAAGGCAACAACTAGCTGACACCCTCCTACCTTCATACTCCCCAGCAAAGACATAGCTGTCCAACTGCATAATGGGCCTGTTGGTGTCGATCCCCTACAACAGAACACAGGAACATACAGTTGCAAGAAAAAGCCTCCATGGAAACTCCTGTCCAACTTGGGGGAACCTGTCTACAGCATCTGTTTTGGGGAAGAGAGGGGATTTAAGCCTGTTTCCCAAAAGGGCCTCCAGCTGCCTCAGCCTCCTAAGTGCTGGGTCTGCAGGCAAGTGCCACCATACATGGTTAGGCTAAGGATTTTGCTCTAGCAAGCACAAAAGTACCACCGCTTTGATCCTCGCAGCTACAACCTAAAGGCTACTTACCTTACAGGTCATTTTTCTTTCTCGCTATGTGGCACTGGTTGGTCTCAAAACTCTGGAGTCCCTCCTGCCTCGGTCTCCTGAGTACTGGGATTATAGGGGTACACCACTATTCCCAGCCCAACAAGGTCTGTTTCAACCAACATTCTGCTCCAGCTTAAAGGAGGAGGAGAGGAAGTTATTCGTGCACAGAAGTACCAGGGCTTTATGGTCAAATGATAACAAGTCTAGGTTTGCTCAGTGATAGAACTGTGCTGAGCATGTGAAGGCCCTGAGTCCATTCTCCATTTTCACCTCACAAAAGAGGCAATCAACAAACTTGGCATGGTGGAGCACATGGGTAATGGCAGTAATCTTAGCACAAGAGAGGCGGAGGGAGGAGGCTTGCATATTTGAGGCCAGCCTGGCCTACACAAGGAAGACTTGTCTCAAAGAGAGAGAGAGAGAGAGAGAGAGAGAGAGAGAGAGAGAGACAGAGAGAGAGAAGAGAAGAGAAGAGAAGAGAAGAGAAGAGAAGAGAAGAGAAGAGAAGAGAAGAGAAGAGAAGAGAACAGAAGAGAAGAGAAGAGAAGAGAAAAGAAAAAAGAAAAAAGAAAAAAGAAAAAAGAAAAGCAAGCAAGCTGTGCGTGCAAGTGCACACCTATAATCCATCCCGCGCTCTGGGAGGCTGAGAGGACAATGCAAGTTTGACCCCATCCTGGGCAACTTAGCCAGAACCTGGCTAAAATATATATAAAACAACACAGAGGGCCAGTGGTATAGCTCAGCGGACTAAGCGCTTGCTTAGGTAAGCATAGGAACCAGTGTTCGATCCTTGGTTCCCCTAGCCGCGCCGGCCCCGCCTTCGGGTGCGCTGAGCCGGCAATGCAATCAGGGCGCGGTGGCGCGCGCCTGTCATCCCAGCACATGGGAGGCAAAAAGCAGGAAGATCACTATGAATGTGGGCTGCATGCATAGTGAGACCCTGCACCAAAAAAATAGAAAAAGACAAAAAAAAAAAAAAAAAAAACATGGCCGGGCTGAGGCTGTAGCTAAGTGGTAGAGGGTGAGCACAACAAGGAAAACTCTCTTTTAAAATGTTTATTTAAAGCTATATTCTCTTTTCTCCCTCACAGTTCAGTTCTATGTGAAAAACCTGTCCTCCCTTCACTTTCTTTTTCCCATCTCACTTTCTAAAACTTTTTTCAGTACATCTCATTATTCCATGACAAAGTGCCCCTCATCCTTCGGACCCTGGGGCCGAGCGAAAACCGCTTCTACCCCCGCAGCGCCCCGTCTCCTCGGCGTCACCCGCGCTGCTGGGTGGGCTCGCGCGCGGCTCCGCGACAGGGAGCCCCATGTCTTCCTACCTGCCAGGAAAACCTACTCGCCCCAGTTCCACAGGACTCACCAAAATCTTGCATTTATTTTCACATTTTGAGAGAAAATCTGAATCAATAATTCCTGACAACTCCACCAGGACAAACTGCTCCTGGAGAAAATAAAAAGGGTTCCCGAGTTAGCAGGCAACCGGGACGGCACAACCCCAAACCCCGCCGCCGAGCCCCGTGCTTTCAACAAGCAAGCGGCCCTACCTAGGGAGCCTCCCGCCCTCCTCCACGGTTATAACGGCGGAGCCACCAGGACCTGGACCCGGCAGAGGCGTCCCGGGCCCCCGACCCAGGGGCAGCCGCCCGGACCCCGCAGCCCGCAGAGCCACCGCGCGCGCTGCGAGTGCAGCCCACTTGATGCTTACTGCCTCCTCCTCATCATCATCATTGTCCTCTTCTTCCTCCGCCTCTTCCTCCCTCTTCGCTGGGCCCTCCCGCCACGTATCCTCGGTAGCCGACATGGGCCCGCGGGGTCTGGGTCACTAGTCACGCCCACCCAGAACCGCCATCTTAAATAAGGGCAGCAGCCTCTCGGGTTCCGCTCTCGCCAGGACACAAGATGGCGGCCACTGCCCGGAAGCTGCGTGCTGGCGCAGGGAGCGCCGGGAAGCGCGTGGAGATTCCTGCGACCTCGCTCCCGTGGCCCAGGCGGGGCGCTGGCTAGGCGGTTGCATGCCCGCGGGAGAGCTGGCGAGGCTCGGGGGGGTGGGGGGGAGAAGGCGAGGAAAGACCGTGTGGAGGAAGTGGACCGGGTTCGTGGCGTCTCCCGTGTACCTCTCCGTTGTGGAAATGGAACCCAGAGCCGCCCGCGTGCGGACGAAAGCTGCATCACTGAGTAGCGCCCGCCCCCCCCTCCTTTTTTTTTTTTTTTTTTTTTTTTTTTTGAGAGAGTCTTCCTTTAGCGTGTCCCGACTCGGATGAACTCCTGATCCTCCTGCCCCCTCCACGTATCAGAAGCTGAGAATACAGACCTGAGCTACCACTGCAGCCCCAGTACACATTTCTTGAAACTCATTTTGTTTTTCTTATTTTGTACTGGACATCAAACTCAGGACCTGACACTTGCCAGGCAGGTGCTGTGCCACTGAGTTATATCCCCAGCCCAAGAAATTCTTACTGTTGTATGAATGCTAATCCTCAAATTAAAGGTCCACGTGTTTTACATGCCAAGGTAAGAGTGCCATTTTGGCCAAGGTGAGAGGGCCCTGTTGCCCAAAACACTCACTATCAAAACTGAAAAATAAAATAGACTTAGACAGGAGGATTGTTGTGAGTTCAAGACCAGCCTGAGCTACAAAGTGAGCTTAGGGCCAGCCTGAACTGCATAGTGAGAACCTGTCTCAAAAAGACAGAGAGAACGAGAGAGAGAGAGTAAGTAGACTTAATTTCCAGCCTACAAGAACATAGGAGGACGAGAGCATCCAAGCAGTAGCAGAGAGTGAGAAAGAAAGAAAGAAAGAAGATTTAATTTCCAGCCTACAAAAACATAGGAGGACGAGAGCATCCAAGCAGTAGCAGAGAGTGCTATGATGTGCTAATAAGGAGAGCTGGGTGTAGTAGGACACAGTAGTGAGCTCAGAATTTGGGAGGCTCTCTATGAATTTCAGGCCAGGCTGGTCAACAGTGAGCACAAGGCAAGTCTGAACTGAATAGCCAGACCCTGCCTCAAACAAAAACAAATGAGTATAAGACTATAAAGAATATCACAAAAAAATCAACTGGGAGCTTATTAAAAAGCTTTGCACAGCAGGATAAACCAACAGAGTGAAGAGACAACCCACAATATGGGAGGAAAGTGTTTGCCAACTGTTCCTCAGACAAAGGACTACTATCAAGAACATATTACTGGTTTCTGTTCTTGGTGTAAAAATGTGCTGTTCCACCTTTACAAGCCCTGTCTGCATCCAGTGCTTTATTCCCAGCAACTACACGTGGCCTCCTCACCTCTTTCTGTATGTTGTACAGCCAGTAAATACCATGGATAAGACCGCCCAATTTAAAGACACAATTTGAAAGTGGCTGAGATGAACACATACTTCTAAGATGGAGAAATACAAACTGCAAAAAAAAAAAAAAATGTACATCTTCACTGGTTATTTGAGAGATACAAATTTTAAAAACACTGAGATTCCAGCTGTTGGAAAGAGTGGCTGTTATTAAGTCAACCAATAGCAAGTGCTGGTGGGGCAGGAGAAAAAGGAACCCTTCCCCACTGTTGGGCGTGTAGTCTGGTGCAGCCAACTGTGGCCATCAGTGTGGAGATTCCCCAGAAACTTAATTTCACCCAACCATTCTCTGGTTAGATATCTTCTCAGAAGAAATAATAACTTCAGCTGGGCATGGTGCCCCAGGCCTGTAATCCCAGCACTCGGGAGGCTGAGGCAGGAGGATTGTTGTGAGTTCGAGACCAGCCTGAGCTATAAAGTGAGCTTAAGGCCAGCCTGAACTGCATAGCGAGACCCTGTCTCAAAAAGACAAAAAAGAATAACATCATTACCACAGTGATATATATATATATATATATATATATATATATATATATATATAATACACTCATGTTTATAATATCACAGTTCATAATAGCTAGATCTTGGAAACAACACAAATGTGCATCAATAGAGGAATGGACTTTTTTTTTTTTTTTTTTTTTTTTTTGTATTTTAGGGAAGGGTCCACAGGGTGTTCAGGGTCTCACTATTAGATCGGGCTTGTAGTGATCTGTCTTATTTACAGCCTCCCAAAAACTGGGACTACAGGTACACATCAGCAGGCCCAGTCTCAATTGCCATCTCAGCACACCCCAGGGGTGGGGCTGGAACTGCAGGCCCAGAGATTGAACCCCTGACCCCTGCACCTGCTTGCAGGCATTTCAATCTGCTGAGCTATTTGGTCGTGCAGGAATGGATTTTTTAAAAGTAGTCTTTATATGATGGAGCCGGCTGGCTCATACCTATAATCCCAGCACTCAGGAGGCTGAAGCAGGAGGATCATCACGAGTTTAAGACCAGGGTGGGCTACAAAGTGAGAGCAAGGCCCAACTAAACTACACAGGGAGATCCTGTATCAAAATGACACCCCCAAAAGGAGTACTACTCAACCATAAAGAAGCATAAACTGGAAACTTGTAGATAAATGGGTGTAACTCAAGACTCCTAAATGAAATAAACCAGATGCATATTTGTATGCATGATCTTGTCTCCATAGTGTGAGAAACTGATAGAGTAAATAATATCCAAACCCTACAATAGTTATTGTAGAATGGGAAGAAACTTCAAAAAAAAAAAAAAAAAAAAAAAACTGGGAGGCTGGGAAGATGGCTCAGTAGAATAAGTGCTTGCCTGGCAAGGGCAAGGGCCTGAGTTCAATCCCCAGTTCCACCAAAAAAAGAAAGCAGATAAAGAGAAAAAAAGTTTGGGGGCTACAAAAGTGAGCATAAGACCAGCCCAAACTGCATAGCAAGACCCTGTCTCAAAAAAAAAAAAAAGTTATATTACTAACTTCTTTTAGTTCATTGAAAAGAAAGATTTTTGCTAATAGTGTTTGGACAATTAAAAGCAGATATCTTGTACTCTGAGTAACTAAAGATAACAATACAAAATATATTAGCCACTGTGATCCTCCTATAATCTTGTTTGGAAATTTTATTTTTCTTTTAAAAAAGAATATAGGAACTGGGGAGATGGCTCAGTGGATTAAGTGCTTCCCTGACAAGTGCAAGGGCCTGAGTTCAATCCTCGGTTCTGAAAATAAAAAAGAATGTAACAACTGGGCAAGAGAATTTGAGCAGAGTTTCCTTAAAGCATTTCATGGATTTTTCTGATCATACAATAGGTTGTACCTGAGACAGTGATCAGGTGCTGACGATCATGACCTTTGAAGTCTGGTCCCTGTCATCATATTCACTGCATTATTAGCAGTAAGGCTTTATGTGAAGGCTCAGATGAGATATGTAAGGGTCAAAGGAGGTAATATACATAAAATAAAATTAATGTTCAGCATATACTGTTTTATGTGCACTGACTCTTACTAATAATTTTATTTTAAAAATAATATTATGGTTAGATTGGGTGGGGTAGCACACTCCTGGCCTATAATCCCAGCACTTAGGAAGCTGAAAACAGGAGAATCTCTGAGTCTGATCTATGTAGTGAGACCCTATAGACCCTGTCCTAAATGCAAAAAAAAAAAAAAAAAAAAAAAAACCAATTTGGATTATTTCCTTCTAGATTTCTTCATATATGAAGCTTTTTAAGTATAAATGTACTCAACCGGGACCTGATGGAACATTCCTGCAGTCCTACCTTTGGGGGGTGGGACAGGGTGGAGCAGAAAGGTAAAGATTGCAAAACCGTCCTGAGCTATAGAGAGAGAGGTCAAGGTCACCCTGAGTCACGCAGCAGTGAGACCCTGGTCTCAACTGAACAAAACAGCAATTAGCAGTGGGGGTGGCACATACTGGGTGCCAGCCTGTGCAATTCAGGGATTTAGCCGGATTATCTCCAATTTAACAGGACCAGGGTGGATCTCTGTGTGGAGGCCCTAGCACTAGAAGCAGGGAGTGGTTCATAAAAGCAAGCTGTTCTCTGCAGATCTGTGATTCAGCAGGTGCATTTTGATCCTCAGCACTGAAAAAAGAAAAAGTTGCTCTTGTGCAGAGGTGACCATGACTCTCAATAGTAACTCCTGTTAGCTGCCTACAATGACAATGAAGTGATATCTTGGAGCCTGTTGAATGCTTAAAAATAAATTTGGTTTTTTTGTTTGTTTGGTTTGGTGGGTTTTTTATTGTTGTTGTTGTTGTTGTTTTTTTTGTCTTTTTGAGACAGGGTCCCACTATGCAGTTCAGGCTGGCCTTAAGCTCACTCTGTAGCCCAGGCTGGCCTCAAACTTGCAGCCATCCTCCTGCCTCAGCCTCCCAAGTGCTGGGATTACAGGCATGCGCCACTATGCCCGGCTTAAAAATAAATTTGTGATAGGCATGGTGGGGCATGCCTCTAATCCCAGCACTCTGGGAGGCTGAGGCAGGAGGATGGCTGCAAGTTTGAGGCCAGCCTGGGCTACAGAGTGAGCTCAAGAACTGCATAGAGAACCTGTCTCAAAAAGAAAAAAAGAAAGTTTTAAAACATAGATGCCAGACATGGTGGTGTATACCTGTAATCATAGTATCGGGGAGGGTGAGGCAGGAGGAATACTTTAATTTCAAGGCCAACCTAGGCTACACAGTGAATTCAAGGCCAGACTAGACTGCATCGAAAGACCCTGTCTCAAAAACAAATTGAGGGGTTGGGGAGATGGCTTGGTGGAATAAGTGCTTCCCTGGCAAGCTCAAGGGTCTGAGTTCAATCCCCGGTTTCACAAAAAACAAAAAAAGCAAAACAAAATAGGGTGAGGGAACAGAGCAGTCTTCAGGAATACAGTCCGCAAGGAATGTGTGTTTTGTAAGGTCAGCATGAAGTGTGAAAATTCCGGTTATCTCATTTAAACAAACAAGCTTCATACTTCTAGAGATTATTCTAAAGTTTGGAATTTATGAATTTTTAACCAATATTTACAAAGGATATAGAGGCTGGAGGTGTAGCTCAGTAGAAGAGCACATGTTTAGCATGAGTGAGGCCTTGAGTTCAATCCCAAACACCTTAAAGGTGGGGGAGATATGGAGTGAAAAGAACGCCTACTGCCCTTCTGCCCCAAGGTAGGCATTTTTATCCACTTACTGGTTTCTTGTGTATTCTTTCAGAAATATTCTGTATATTTACAGAAGTCTAGGGGCCAGGGAGATAGCTCAGTAAAATAAGTGTGTGCAGGGTCCTGAGTTCAATCCCTGGTACTGCAGAAAAAAAAAAAAAATTGTATATTTACGGAAGTATGCATATACAGAATCTGTGGGCACATCTGTAATACCATCACTCAGGAGGCTGAGGCAAGATGATCACTTCAAGATTGAGGCCATCCAGAGCTACATAGTGAGCTCAAGGCCTTGAATTCACTGTGTAGCCTAGGTTGGCCTTGAACTTGAAGTATTCCTCCTGCCTTACCCTCCCCGATACTGTGATTACAGGTGTACACCACCACACCTGGCATCTATGTTTTAAAAACTTTTTTTTTTTTCTTTTTGAGACAGGGTCTCTATGCAGTTCTTGAGCTCACTCTGTAGCCCAGGCTGGCCTCAAACTTGCAAGAACTATATAGCAAGACCCTGGCCAAAAAACAGAAAACAAAATCTGTAAATAATTTTAATATAGCACACAGATTGGAAAGCCATTCCAAGGAAGGCAGTCATTAGCTCTATGACACAGGAACACAGCTCATGCTCTATTAAAAGAAAGTTTGAAACATGTCTCAGGCTGAAAGCAGGGGTGTACTAAAGAGGTAGGAGAAGAGAGCAAGGCAAAAGCTGGCTCCAAGGTAGGCAGGACCTGTTAACTGCCACACATGCGCGGAACGAAGCCCCGCAGGCGGACTTCTCACCAGAGAGCAGGAGCCGTTTTTCTGAGAATGGGCTGACCCCGATCTCAGCCTGTAGAGTGGGACCCCAGCATGGCATCTTAGGACCTGTGTGCGGAAGTTCTCGGAGGTTTCCTCAAGATGTTGGTAGCATGGAAGGATACGTGCGTGTCATTAGAGAGGCTGCTGTCACAGCTTTCCATGCCTCGCCACACTTTTCCCAGATGCCATGTGTACTTTTATCTTTGTCCTTACCTGTTTTCCTATTTATTCTGCCGACGCTTGCTCTGCAGAGCCAGGTTTTCTCCCACTCTGAACTTTGACTTTCTCAGTAAATCTTACCACTGTTTTTTTTTTTTTCTGCCATGCTTCTGTTTGCTTTTTTTCAATTCCATTATAGTGAAGACAAGAAGAATCTGGAATCCAGCTCTGGAAGAAGAGCCAAGCAGCCCAAACCCTGTCATGTTTAGCCGGTGAGCCACTTTTTAGAAGCAAGCTACCCAATGACACCAGGGTGAGGTGTTAGCTTTGAAACATAAATCTTTTTAGAAAATCTTTTTTGGTGATTGGAAGGTATTTTCATATTCTATTAGGTTTTTAGCACTTTGTGCTGAGCTGCAGACTAGCCCTTTCTTCATTTCATTATTTAAATGATTTTTTGAGATAAGGTCTTGCTATGTAGCTTAGGCTGTCTTTAAACTCATTATGGAGCCCAGGCTGGCCCCAAATTTGCAGCAATCCTGCCTCAGCCTCCTGAGTGCTGGAATCATAGTCTGGTGCCACCACACCAAGCTATGTATGTATGTATGTGTGAATTTTTGGTGGTACTGGAACTCGAACTCAGGACCTTACACTTGCCAGGCAGATGATGTACCATTGAACCACATCCCTGGCACTATATTTCAGTACTTTGGAACATACCCAGGACCTCAGCCCTATTTATTTTTATTAGTAAGTGTTTGCAGTGTGCAATAATTACATCCACCATACTATTTTTTATTTTTATTTTTTATGTATTTAGTACAGGGTCTACAGGGTCTTACTGCACAGATTAGACTCCTAGTGGTTCTCCTGTTTTCGGCCTCCCAAGTGCTGGGATACAGGCACATGCCACCTTGCCCAGTCTCAATCGCCATCTCAGGGTGCCCCAGGGTAGGGTTGGCACAGCAGGCCGGGGATTGAACCCTGGTCCCTGTGCCTGCGTAAGCAGGCACTTTAGTCCTCTGAGTTCTCTGGCCAGTCCTATTTTTTTTATTTTGAGACATGTTCTCATTAAGTCAGTAAGTGGCCTAAGCTGTGCTTGAACTTACCATCCTTCTTCCTCAGCCTCCCTGGAATGCTGAGATTACAGGCAGGGGTCACCACACCTGAATTGGACTCCATTCTTAAAACCATCTACTGGGCCAGCCAGATAGCTCAGCGGATTAAAGTGCCTGCTTAGGCAGACTCCGGAGCCAAGATTCGATGCCTGGCGTGCCATGCCAGCCCCACCTCTGGGATGCAGCGAGATGGTGAATGAGACTGGGCACAGTGGCGCGTGCCTGTAATCCCAGCTCTTGGGAGGCTGAAAAACAGGAAGGATCGCTATGAGTCTGATCTGTAGACCCTGTACTAAATACATAAAAAACTACTGACAATGATTTATAGATACTTAAAAAGAAAGAAAAGTAATACATAAAATCTAGGTGCCAGCGTGGAAAAACTATCTTGGCCTTGAGATAGAAACATAAGAGCCAGCAAGATTGCTTAGGGGACTAAAGTGCCTGCTTAGGCAAGCGTAGGGACCAAAGTTTGATCCCCCCTTTCCCCAGGGCAGGCTGAGTCAGCCAGAGTCCTGGCGTAGTGACTCACACCTGTAATCCCAGCACTGGGGTAGCTGAAAATAAGAGGATCATGCTGAGTCCGAGCTGCATAATAAGACCCTGCATGATAAGACCCAACCAAATACGATAAAAAACAAAAGCATAGTGAGAACCTGATTCAAACAAACCCCATAAGTTAATAATAAATGTAAGACAGTCAGTAGACAAAATATGGTATAGCAAAATTTTCTCTGGAAAGAAGGATGAATGAAATCCAGACACATGCTACAATATAGATGAACTTGAAGATATGCCAAGTGGGGAAGCCAAACCCAAAGATCTGAGCACAGAACGATTCCTTCAGAGCAACGTCCAGAATCCGCAACCCTAGACAGAGAGAAGGAACAGTGGTCGCCAGTCTCTGGCGTGGCAGGACGGGAGGGGTTGGGCCCGGGTTCTTCGGGGTGATGACAGTGCTGTGTAGTTAGCACGTGTGCACAGTGCTGTGACTGCTGGGAACTACTAAATCATGCATCTTATCTAATTGACTGCAGTGGTAGGGATGGAACCCAGGGCCTCCAGGCAAGCTGTCTAACCCCGAGCCACGTCTCCAGCCTTGTTGGATTGGTTTGTTTGGTTTTGTGATACTGAGAATGGAAGCCAGAGCCTTCACCCTAGGCTACTAGAGCCTTCACACTAGGCTACATCCCCAGCCCTTTTAAGTCTTGAGACAGGGCCTTGTAAGTCAGTGAGTTGCCCAGGCTGGGCTCAAATCTGTGATCCTCCTGCCGCAGGCTCTCAGAGTGCTGCTGGGATTATGAGCATGTACAACCACCCTGGATATATATATATATTGAGACAGGATCCGGCATGTTGTCCTTGAATCCTTGGGATTACAGGCACGTGCCACCACTCCTCAGCCTTGAAGGTAGGGCTGGCACTATATAAATAAATAAATAAATAAATAAATATATACATATATATATATATATATATATATATATATATGTATGTATGTATGTATTTTTTTTTCAAAACCAAGGACTGAACTCAGGCCCTTGCACTTGCCAGGCAAGCGCTTATT
The DNA here is from genome assembly GCA_004027165.1 of Ctenomys sociabilis. Lineage (NCBI taxonomy): Eukaryota > Metazoa > Chordata > Mammalia > Rodentia > Ctenomyidae > Ctenomys > Ctenomys sociabilis. The sequence goes on from PVKA01019270.1 coordinate 28,494, forward strand.
CTACTGAGCTATCTCCCTGCACCCCCCATGTATTTTTAAATTGTGAATTTTATGGTACATAATTTGTATCCTGCAAATTCAAGGCCAGTTGGGAATCAAAGTGAGCTCAAGGCCAGATTAAATTAATGTAATTTAATTTAATCACAGCCAGGCATAGTGCTCACACCTGTAGTCCCAGGATGCTTAGAGGTAAAAGGAGAGTGTAGGTCAGAGCAAAGGTCCTCTACAAACAAAGGTACAGCACAAACAAAACAAAATAGAAAGCAGGAGAAGGCAGGGTCTTCCAAATGCCTTCAGCTTTCCGGTCCTTTTTTTTTTTTTTTTGGCAGAATAGGGGGTTGAAATCAGACCTTTGTGCTTGCCAGGGAAGCACTCATTCTACTGAGCCGTCTCCCTGGCCCCATCTTTCTGGTCTTGAACATCCCTGCTAAAAGGCTTCAAACAGCCTCACTGACATCTCAGAAGGGATGCGGGGCAGTGGTGTCTCTGTCAATCATCGTGGTGAGCCAATAAAGTCTTAAAAGTTCAGACTTCTGAGCTTGGCATTTAGCTCAGTGGTTCTGCACCTGCCTGGTAAGCTTGAGGTCCTGAGTTCAGTTCACAGTACCAAAAAATTCAAACTTTATCAGGCTGGTGTCAGGGTCAAGGAGCTGTTCATCCCCCATCTGCTGTGACCCAGGAATCTGAGGGCACATGGGATTCCCTGAAAGCAGATTCAGTGGTGGGCCATGCCCTGCACCCTGTGTGGCTCCTGGGGCATTTCTTTTTGTTTGTTTGTTTTGTTTTGTTTGTACTAGGAATCGAACTCAGGACCTTGCGCTTGCCAGGCAGTTACTTGTGCCACTGAGCTCTACCCCTGACCCCCTTGGGATATTTTGAGAAAGAAGCAATCACAACAAAAGGACAGAGCCCTGGGTATTGTTGTAATCCTGCAAGGGAAGAAAAATCACTTGAAAATATGTTAAGTAGTAAATTTGTATTGCTAAGAAGGGTAGCAAAATGAGAAAATTTACAAGTCAGCTATTAAAAACTGTGTACGAGACAAACCACATGCCAGGGGTGGTAGTGCATGCTCATAATCACAGCAGCACCCTTGGAGCCAGTAGAGAAAATGCTGTAATCTGGCGGGGAGGGATAGTTAATTTTAATTGTTATTCTTAAGAGGAATGATGAGAGAATTCAGACATTCCCAAGAAACACAAATGGCTTACTATTTAAAATTCTGCCACTAGGGGGAGACAAATGTGTTAAAATTATTTCATCTGCTCTTGTTCGTAACATGCTATCTAAATTTTATTTTATTTAATTTATTTATTATTATTATTATTTTGTCTTTTTGAGACAGGGTCTCACTATGCAGTTCAGGCTGGCCT
>PVKA01019270.1:29966-42448 GCA_004027165.1 Ctenomys sociabilis
CCCCTGGACAATCCTCCTGCCTCGGGCTCCCAAATGCTGGGTTGAGGGGTACCCATCCACACCCAGCCCACATGCTTTAGTACTCACATTTTCTTTTCAGTCCTTTTTGTTTTGTTTTGTTTCATTTTGTTTTGGCAGTACCAAGGATCAAACTCAGGACCTTATACTGAGTATTGATTTTTCCATTCAAGGACAACACGGTCAATTTTTCTTTCTTATCTGTACCTTATTTTCTTTTAGGCCTGAACCCTAAAGGTAGGACCCCTGGCTCTCCAGCTCTGCTGCATCAGCGTGCCCTCAAGGGCTCAGAGATTTGGATACAGCCAGCCTGGTGCAAAAGCCAGAAACCGTGCATTTCTTATTCCACTGAGCTATCTCCCTAGCCCCAAAAACATGCATTTCTAACAGCTTCTTAGGGAGACTGATGACTGGTCTGGAGAACACACTTTGAAAACCTTTGTGCTGGGTCGGGAGATAGCGCAGCGGTGTAAGCACCTGCCTGGAAAGCACAAGGTCCTGAGCGTGGTCTGTGGCAGAAAGGAGGAAAGAGAGGAAGAAGGAAAGAAAGAAAGAGAGAGAGGGCGGAAGGGAGGGAAGGAGAGATAGAAAGACACCCACTCTGCTGGGTGACAATGAAGGAAACGCCCTTTGCCAGTGCTGGATTCAGTCAGGCCCTGTGAACATACTGCGCAGCTGCGTTTTTCTGGACAGCGATCGTATTCGGAATAAGACTGACTGGCGGGCTGAGCAGATGGCAGTGAGCAAACACCACACAGAAAAACAGACCAAGAGGCAGGAGCAGAGAAGCCTTAATTGCAAGCTTATGACTGATCACGCCCTGACTTCGGGTCAGGACTCCCAGAGTTGCCAGTTCCCTCCTGACCTTTGCTTTCTAGTTCTATACTTTTTAAGTTTCCATAGTAACCACATTATCTCATTTCAAGAATTTTATAAGAATGTCACACAATTGCACAAAGTTTACACTTCCCAGACACTGTTGACCATCTCTGTGTCCTGCAGTATTTTAGATTAATGTTTACCCTATTCCCTGAATTGTTCTCACTATTTGTGCCTATTTTATGACCCTGGTTTTCTCTAAGTGGGTTTAGGATTTAGGAGGGGGTGAGGAAGGGAGTTTATCCACAGTTTAAGTGAACTTAAAGTGACCCTCCTCTAAAGTGGAGTCTCTTAGGGCGGGGCATATAGCTCAGCAGCTTCACTATCTGCTTGGCAAGCACAAGATCCTGAGTTCAATCTCCTGTACGAAAAACATCTAAAATAGAGTCCCTTTTGTCCCATCAGAGGCAGGCCAACCCAGACAGTATAGCAAGACTCTGTCTCAAAGTAAGAAATAATAAAAGGGCTAGGGATGTGGCTCACTGCAAAGGCCCTGGGTTCAAGCCCCAGTATAATAACAAAAGAAGAAGATGAGTGATCACTTTTTGAGGGCCTTGAATTCTAAAGAGAGCAGTTCATACTCTGCGAGCAGTGGGACGGCCTGGAAGCTGCAGGATCTGTGCTTTAGGACCAGGTGAAGCAAAATGCATGGGGACTGAGGGCAGAGGCGACGGGGCAAGGCCAAGGAGTTCCTCAGCCCAGGTGCAGGTACCTCAGGTCCAGCTCCTGATAAACACAGAAAGTGCCCCCCAGAGCACGAGTGTGGCTCGCTGGCAAGTGACTGGAGCACTGCATTTGTGTCAAGATAAAAGTAGAAGAGACAGAATGTTCTCACAACTGCTGAAGAGGCCAGAGGTGATGGAGAAATTCCCCTAAGATGGGAAGACAGAGACCTGAAAGCCGCTGAGAGCTACCTTTGCCGAGGGGGCACCGTCCCCACCATGTGTTCTCGCTGTTGCAGATACCTGTGCAGAAGCTGGAGAAAACTGCTCCAAAGTAATCTTCCTTCTGCTTGTACCCGCGGGCCGCACAGTGCAGATCCTGGGGCCATGACACACGTCCGTGACTCAGCCTACTCATTTTTACTGCTCCTTGCCCTCCCTTCCTTTCTTCTCCCTCCAGCCCTACTTTCCCAGTTGCAGAGGATCTTCCCATGGCACGTGCCTGTAATCTCAGCTCTTGGGAGGCCGAGGCAAAGGATCGCTGCAAGTTTGATGCAGTGAACTCAAGGCCAGCCTGAACTACACAGTGAGACCCTGTCTCAAAAAAAAAAAAAGATATAACAAAAATTATAGAACGCTTCAGAGACCCGCAGGGCTAATCTTTTCTGTGCAGTTCCAGTTTAGTATATGTAAGTGAGCACAAGTAAATTGTGCTTGGAACAACTCAATGACATTCAGAGTTGGATCAGAGTTGATGGGTGTGGGTGGCTCTGTGGTGTTGCTGAACCTCTAGGACACAGCTTCTTATTCAATGGAGGAGAAGAATGAAGTAAAGGAGAGAAGGGACTCCAAGAAGGGAAATGCTCCAAATGACAATGATTAAGAGCTTGGATGGGGCTGGCAAGATAGCTCAGCGGTCTAAAGCGCCTCTCAGGGACCGCGGTTCGATCCCCAGCACCACATGCCATGCCAGCCCCTCCTCCCAGGGTGGGCTGAGCTGACCCCCCCCACCCCCGTAAAAAAAGAATCCGTGATGTGTAGCGAGACACTGTAATAAATAAATGAATTTAAAAAAAAAAGAGCCTAGATGATAAGCAAATAAAAGAAATTGCAGAGAAAGGTTTTGACTGTGTTGTTTTAAGAAATAACATTTTGAACTCGGGAGATAGTTCAGCGGTCTAAATGCCTGGCTAGCAAACATAAGGACCGGGGTTTGATTCCCACTACCACATTCCATGCCTCCTTGTACAGAGCAGGCCATCGAGACCGGGCTTGGTGGCACTTGCCTGTAATCCCAGTGCTATGGAGACTGGGCCAGGACAATCATTATGAGTCCAAGCTGCGTAGTAAGACCCTGTAATAAATAAATAGATTTTTAAAAAAATTTTAAGAATAAGTTCTTATATAAGAACTCAAGAAATAAGTTATGGGGCCGGGGAGATAGCTCAGTGGCACAGCACCTGCCTGAGTGTAAGGTCCTGAGTTCAATTCTGATTATCATATAGAAAAAGAAAGAGAAATACTAGCATAAAGAGATTAATGTCAAGATTGGCTTTGGGCCTGGATTTAAACTTCTGGATGTTCAGTTCAGTGGAGATCCACGTGCCTAGCTGAAATATAGTCAGGGAACTCAAGAGAATTTAGAATCTTTTTTTTTTTTTCCTCCAGTACTGGAGCTCGACCACAGTACCTTCTCTCTGAGCAATATCTCTTCCCCCTTTTTATTCTGTGTTTTGAGACAAGATCTCACTAAATCACTAAATTGCCCAGGCTGGACCCAAATCTGCAATCATCTAAGCCTTCCAGAGTGTTTGGATGACAGGCATGCACTACTATGTCCGGCTGCAGAATCATTTTCATTTAAACACTGCAAAAAGCCAAAACTTTTCCTGGAGGTCTGGTCCTACCAGGTTTCAGAGAACTGTGTTCCCTCAAAAGGTTGGATGGGGGCAAGGGGGCGGGGTGGATGGGGATGGAAAAACCAACACTTAACTATCACTGACTTGTTGACTTGAGGCCTAAATGCTTAGTGGTGTTCCAAAGACTCAGATGAATGCTGCAACCCAAAGGAGGCCGCAGGTAGCCAGACAGCTTCCAAGGGCCATCAGCGTCAGAGCCCTGGGCTTGCAGCAAGCAGCTTTCTGGAGAGGGTCAGGCACAGGGAGCCGAGGTTCTGGGGAAGACCCTGCTGCTAGGGGAGGCCCAAGCCAGGCCAGCGGAAGAATCCACCAAGGTCGGAGCCCAGGCAGAGGCCTGGGTGGCAGGGAGCAGCAACGGGCAGGCGCGAGGGCAGAGGGGCACCCAGAAGAGGCTGGGCAGCCCTGGCAGTGGCGCTGCCAGCTCCAACCCTGGTTGTGCAGCACAATGGGGCACAGGGCGTGCTGTGTTCCTGGGCAAGTTCGTGTTTGGGCGACTTGAATGTTGGTTGTCGGGCACCTGCCTGGGGCCTCAGGGGTGGGAGGTTCTCATGGGCCTCCTGGCTGCAGTGAAACGTGTTTTCATAGTACCCTTGTCCACAGCAGTGACTAAGGAAAGAAAAGGTGTCGGAGGCATTCCAATGGCAAAAGTAATAAGACTCAGGCACCTGCCCAAAAGAGGAGGCCAATAAGACAAGGAATTATGAGCCTGAGAGTCAGGTCAGAAGAACAGCTTTGGCAACATGAGGGAGCTTGCCCCGTTACGTCGTCCCACCAGATGCACGATGACTAAGTGGACTGGCTCCTCCAGTGCGGTTCCCAGATCCTGCAGTCAGCATTGGGGGCGTGGGGGCGTGGGGGCGGAGAGTAATCCTCCGGCCAGGGGCACAGGATTGGGGGTCTGAGGCCTTCTTGGACTACATGGTGAGACCCTGGGTCCAAATATCCACATAAACAAAAGAAGAGTAACTACTCAGGAGAAGAGTAACTTCTCCTTTCCCTGGTTCCTAATGCAGCAGCCTTGCAGAGGACCCCACATTTGTGGTTCAAGATCTCAGGTGATTCCAATGAGACATTTCAGTTGGAAAACTGGACTAAACCAGGCAGATTTTTTTTTCTTTTTCTTATTCTTTTGTGGTACCAGAGATTGAACTCAGGACTTTGCCCTTGCCAGGCAACTGCTTAAGCCACTGGACTATCTACCCAAAATTATTACAAAAAGTTTGATAAGATCTTATTTATGTGTTTGGTACAGGGTCTCCCTACACAGCTCAAACTCACAGTGATCTTCATGTCTCTGCTTCTCCCAGTACAGGGGTCATAGGTGTGCAGGTATGCAGTACTGGGGATTGAACCTGGGTCCTTGAGCTTGCCCAGAAGGCCCTTATACCACCCAGCTATCTTACCAACTCCCAGTTTTTGTTGTTGTTTTTGTTTTGTTTCCTGCTTCCTTTCAAGATCTAAGTGTGGCGTGCACGTCCATAATTCCAGCACTCAGAAGGTTGAGGCAGGCACTGCAAGTTCAAGATCAGCCTGGAATACAGGGTGAGTTCTGGTCCAGACTCAAAAACTTTTTGAGACAGTTAGAGAAACTGTCTCAAAAAGACCAAAAAAACAAGAATAGGAAAAATGGACATCTATAGAGAGAACATGTTGATCGTGGGAAAAGAAACTGAATGTTGCCTATAGTAAGATGATGAGTAAACAGAAATTATGACTAAGCACAGATGTTCGGCTGGTGACACAGACCGTCAAGGCCCAAAACCCTGAAGTCCACTACAGCCCGGTGGGATGCCTTAGCTGACCCAGCTTCTATGGTGCATGAAACCTGGCCACTTCCATGTTCCTTTCCCTTCTAGCTTGAGTCCAGCTCTGTTGCTGGCCCTGGGTTCCTGTAGTGGTCTTACCTCTCCTCGTAAAATGTCGTAAAATGGACTTCTCAGAACTTGAGGTGGCCTGAACAGACCTTTACTCTGAGACATGGAAGCTGATACAGTCCCAGAATACAGAGGGCAAAAGTTTCATTCACACAATAACTACTTCTGGCTATTACAGATTGATACATTCCCTACAGGATCTCCGACTATGCATCTCGGACACATAGTGATCCTCCTGTCTCAGGCTCCACAGCGGTGGGATGACAGGAGGGTGCCACCAGGCCTGGTGTGGGGGTCAACACAGCATGAGCTTTTGGGGATCTAACCAGGTGCGTACAATCGCCAGGCTGGCGCTTAGACTGCGGAGCTATCAACCCACTCCGTATTTCTTTTCATTAACTTAAACTTTGGCTCAACCTTTTCTAATCCTCTCTCAGGACTGGACATCACACTCTATTCTCAGTAGTTTTCCATTATTTTTTATTTGAAACAGACTTTCATAAGTCACTAGACGACCCCGGCAGATGCCAAGTTGCAACATCCTACCTCAGCCTCTCCCAGTGCTGGATTTAAAGCTGTGTGAGACCACACCTAGGTTCCAAATCCTTTTAAAAACTATAACAGCCTGGCTTGCTGACAGGCAGCTGTGAACCCAATAAGTGGGAAACTGAGATGGAAGGATCACCAGGGCTTCAACCTGTGCTTCACCCAAGACCCTATCTCAAGAAAACCAAATAATACAAAAGCAAAACAAACCAGAAAAAATGAAATACATCATCTTAGATAGTTATATTAAGTATATTCATGTTGGTGACAGAGATATGGTTCACCAGCATAGCCTCGCAAGCAAGAGGTCATGAGTGCAATTACTAGTAGAGAATAATAATAATAGTCATTTACATTCATGCTGTCCAACCAATTTCCAGAACTTTTTCACCTTGAGAAGTATGACATGCTTTACAAGTACAGTCCTCATGTGTGCATGCATTCGTGTGTGTGCGTGTGTGTGTGTGTGTATGCAGGAGACTGAATGCATACTAAGCATCGAGTCTACCACCGAGCAATGCCCCTGTTCCCAGGAATGACATTTCAAGGAATTCCTTTGTAACCAAATGTGCTTTGTCACCTGTCCCCGCAGGCCACCACCAGTCTACCACTAGCACTGGCAAGCTACCTGATCAGGTGTGACACTGGAGTGTATAGTTGGTTTTAGTTACATTTCTCATTGCTGAGACAAAAATCCCCACACCTACAAGTGAAGGAAGGAGAGGTGTGCAGAGGTTTCAGTCCATACTTGGCTGTCTCCAAGGTGGGTGGCACGGCAGAGGGGGGCACAGAGGAGAAACTGCACGGTGCACAGAAGGGGGCCAAACAAGCAGGGGAGAAGACAGACCACTTTCTTCCCCTTATGTATCCATGCTCCCAGGATTAGGGTGGCACGAAGCTGCAATCACTGGCTTGACTTAGGAATCACCCACTCTTATTCTCAGGACTATTTTATTTTGTCATTTTATTTTTTTATTTATTTATTTATTTATTTTTTTGGTGGAACCGGGGATTGAACTCAGCCCCTTGCGCTTGCCAGGGAAGCACTTATTCCACTGAGCCATCTCCCCGGCCCCAAAACTTGTTCGTTCTCCACCTTTTTTTTTTTTTTTTTTGCAGGACCGGGGATTGAACTCAGGCCCTTGTGCTTGCCAGGGAAGCACTTATTCCACTGAGCCATCTCCCCAGCTTATTTTGTCATTTTAAGCAAGGGTTTCACTATGTATGTAGTTCAGGCTGGCCTTGAGCTCACTTTGTAGCCCAGGCTGACTTTGAACGTGAAGCAGTCCTCCTGCCTCATCCCTCCAAGTGCTGGGACAGCAGGCACGTGGCACCATGCCCAGCTAATCTTAGAACTGCTTTCTTGGCAGGAGTAGGGATTGAACTCAGACCACTTGCACTTGCCATGCAAGCGCTTATTCACCTGAGCTTCTCTGCGGCCCCTCATCTTACTGCTCTTTGTCCCAGCATTGCCCTGTGAATCTTTCAGACATTCTCGACCCAGCTATCTCTGGAAGCCCACCTCTGATGCCATGAAGCTCTGGTGGGACTCACCTGTGGATCGAAGCTTAACATAGCTGGAAATACTTCTTCTTTCTGGATCATTCTTTGAAGTGAACCCAGCACCTTTGGATGAATGTACATCATGGCCCTTTGTAGTTCATTTCTTAGCCTCTTGCTAAGATGTCATTCCTCACCTCAAGTTGACTTTCTTTCTGGACTGACTTTGAATTCAGTGTCTTTGCAGTGTTCTACATATGCAAACCTATCATCCTTTCCTCTTCTCTTCTCTCTTTTCCTGTCTTGTCTCTTTTCTCTCCTCTCCTCTCTCCTTCTTCTTCTTCTTGTTCCTGTTCTTCTTGTTCTTCTTCTTCTTCTTCTCTTCCTCCTCCTCCTCTGCCTCCTCTTCCTCTTCTTCTTCCTCTTCCTCTTCCTTCTCCTCCTCCTCCTTCTTCTGCTTCTGCTTCTACTTCTGGTTCTGCTTTTTGTGCTTCTCTCTCTCTTTCTCTCCCACGTTTCACTTTTTTGCATTTTGGAGTTTCAATGGGTCTGATTGAATTCTGGCAATCCTGTTGCCTCAGCCTCCAATATCTGGTATTATATGTGTGTATCACCATGCCCTGTTTGCTTGTTTATTTATTTATTTATTTATTTATTTACTTACTTACTTATAGAAAGGGTGTCATTAACTCACACAATTTCTCAGATTGGGATCAAACTTTTGGTCTTCCTACTTCAGCTCCCCAGAGGGCTGGGTTATGGGCCTGTGCCACTACACTCAGCTTAGAATGTTTTTAACTGCCCAACCTTAATTTCATTGTCTTCTGTTTCTAGTGTCTTTATCTTTTTTTCTGTCTTCCTAGATTTTATCCTGGGCATAGAGGTACATGCCGGTAATCCCAGCACTAAGGATGCTGAGGCAGGAGGATCTATGTGCATTTGAAGCCAGCCTGGCCTACAAAGTGAGTTCAAGGCCAGCCTGAACTGCAGAGGGAAATCTGTCTCACCAAACAAAACAATCCTGCAATTCAGAGAGGGTGTGCACACAAGGACTTGACCAACTTCCTCTAGGAGGGGTTAGCCTTGCCTTGGCTAGTTTTACCTGTAACCTCAGCCGGGAGCCCTAACCACTCACCTAGTAAACAGTTTAGAAAAATTAGAAAAGAAGTCCCTGCACTCCTTTCCCTTCCTGACATTGCCCATATCATTGTGCTTTCTCATCTGATGGCATTATGTCTCAGTATTATGAAATGAATGTTTACCACCAATACATTTCAAGCCTCAAATTAGAAGTTCTAGGAACAAACCTGGTAGAGCTTGGAATATAACTCAGCGAGAGAACTTGTGTCTGTCTCCAGGCTCTTGGTTTGATCTCTAGCACTGCAGGGAAACACACTGAGTGGCTTAGTGTGTTTCGAATATTTTAACTTTCGATGACAGTTTGACTTGTCCTGGAGCTGACCACTGCTTATGGAGCCTCTTTTTCACCCTCCAGTTAAGTTTTACATTCCATCCAAACTCAGGGTCTATTGAAAGTCCACTTGCCCCCTGCAAGGCTGGCCCTTGCTCTTCAGGCCTCGCTCCTCACCTCTCTATCCTCACATACTTGTGCTGGCTGGCTTTGCTGTTGGGGATGTGACAGTCTCAAGTCCTTGAGATTGAGCAGGACACACAGACACAGAAGTGAAAGCCCAGATTTCTTAGGAAATCTGCTCCTCAGAGTGAGACCAGGCCAGCGAGATGAGCTCAGCAGCTGAGAGAAGCCAGAGGTCCGAGCCTGTGTGTGACTTTTACAGGGAGGGAGCTGTACTTTTTGGGTTTTGGTTGCACAAGGACAACTTTTTTTTTTTTTTTTGCAGAACAGGGGATTGAACTCAGGCCCTTGCACTTGCCAGGGAAGGGCTTATTACACTGAGCCATTTTCCCGGCTCCAAAGACAACTTTACTAAACAAAAGAATGAACAAAAGTTTAAAGAATTCCGCCTCCATCATCATGTCTAACATCTTCATAGAAAAGTTGTGTGAGGTTGAGTCTGCTTTTTTCTCTTGCTTCCCATCTTTTTTTTTTTTTTTTTTTTTAATTGTCTTTTTGAGGCAGGTCTTCATCGTGAAGTTCAGACTGGCCTTGAGCTCACTTTGTAGCCCAGGCTGGCCTCAGAATTGCAAGGACCCTCCTGCCTCAGGCTCCCAAGGTCTGGCTGCTCCACCACGCCTGGTTTTGCTCCCATCTTAGTCATCTCATCTCTACCTCTGTTCTGGTCCTGAGCTCTATGAGCTCCGAGGTAGCCTCAGCATCTGCCATCTCCTGCCTGTCCCAGCTGACCTTAGCACTTTTTGCTGGCCTTTTAGTCTTCTGTAGAGTGGGTTTTGATCCTTGGGTTGCTTTTACACTCTTGACAGAAGTCACACATATTTATTTATTCTTTTCATCTTCATTGTAAAGAACAGGTGTAGTTGTGCTGGCATCCTGCACTGCGAGGTTGGTCACCAGATTCTTTCCTTTTCTCACTGAATACTGACTTTCACCAGAGCTTGAGGACATGTCTACCTGTTACTTGACCAACAGTCGTTTAATGGAACCAGACACCCTTCTGCAAGATTGCTTCTGAGTTCTAAGGAATTTAAAGCTTTTGTATAGATATGAATTTCCCATGAGCATGATCATTGCGATTTTTCATAGCCAAGTTGTCCTGTGATATGAAGGCACAATAAGCTTGGGGCCTCTGGAGTCCGCTTGGTCTCTGAGCATAACCTCAGCCAAAGGAGGTCTGGGGCTCTCAGAGGTGAGGGAAAGGCTTCCTTCGTGCCTGCCCCCTGCAGATGGATCCGCTTTCAGCTGGGAAAGAGCCAAGTCATTCAGGGACATGGATCTGTGTGAGTTGTCCTATGCCACCATTTACCCACTTATCAGGAGCAGACACTGGGAAGAGCACTTGCTGATGACACAGAAGTAGCACATTTTCAGTCAGGGGAATTGGACCACAGCATGGCAAGACTGGAAAGAGCCAGGAGAAGTCAGCCAGGCTCACCCTGCTGCAGCTGCTGCACCGAGTCCAGACACTTTGCAGTCCCAGGGGCCAGGGAGCAAATTCAGCTCCTGGCTGTGGTGGTCTCTTCAGCTTCTTTGATTCTTCCTTGCCATCACTGTTTCTGTACCCTCGTGTCGAAGTGCCTTGCCTGTCTTCATTTTGAATGGTTGGATCCTGAAGGTCATCAGTTGGTCTAGTGCCTTCAAAACACTTAGTTTTTGTTGTTGTTGCTGTTTGTTTGACCAGGGAGATCGAATTTAGTACCTTGTGCTTGCCAGGCAGGTGCTTAAGCTATCTCTCTGAAAAAACACTTAGTTTTGTTGTGTGATATCAATTTATAAAATTTTTTTTGTTTGTTTGTTTGTTTGTTTTGTCTTTTTGAGACAGGGTTTCACTATGTGGTTCAGGCTGGCTTTAAGCTCACTTTGTAGCTCAGGCTGGTCTCGAACTCACAACAATCCTCCTGCCTCAGCCTCCCACGTACTGGGATTACAGGCATGCGCCACCATGCCCGGCCCTCAATTTATAAAATTGTGATGGTGACACAAAGTGTTTACTTATAAAATCTTGATTCTGAGCTGGGTGTGCAGGTCCGCCACCTCAGCTTTCAGGAGGTTGAGGAAGGAGGACTGCCATGAGTTGGTACCCAACTTGGGTTATATAGTGAGTTCAAGACCATCCTGAACTATATAGTGAGATCCTATCTCAAAAAACAAAGAACAAAAAAATTGATTCTGTAATCCACAGCATCCCAAGCATAAAAGAGCCAGATTTTTTTGGTTTGGTTGATTGGTTTTTGTTTGGTTTTTTTGAGGCAGGGTCCTGCTATGCGGTTCAGGCTGGCCTTGAACTCACTTTGTAGCCCAGGCTGGTCTAGAACTTGCAATGGTGCTCTTGCTTCAGACTCCTGAGTGCCATCATGCCCAGCTATTGCCATATTTCTTTCTTTCCTTTTTTTTTTTTTTTTTTTTTTTTTAATGTATTTGGTTGTATTTGGTAGTTGCAGGGTCCCACAACACAGCTCAGACTCGTGGTGAGCCTCCTGCTTTCAGCCTCCCCAGGCCCAGGATCACAGATGCGCACCACCACTCCCCAGATTCTGGCCTGCTCAGCCTGCCGAAGGTGGGGCTGGCACGGCGTGTGGTGCTGCACACTGAGCCTTGGTCCCTGCACCTGCCTAAGCTTGCCTAAGCAGACGCTGTAGTCTGCTGAGCTATCTTGCAGGTCCCCAGATTTCTTGTTACAGCCTGAACATTCCGAGGGAGCAGCTGTTTGAATTGTTGCAGTAATTTGCTCAATCTGGACAAATTTCCTTTCTGTTGGGGCAACGTTTGTTCCACATGGACCTTTGAGGAACTATGTGGGGGGAGGCGGGGTGGGAAGTGGTCAAAGCAGTGTAAAGGTAAACGGGATTATAATTTATTCCAGTTGACCTGGGTCACTTCCTATGGCCCCGACACTACAACGCATGCGTCCAGGACCAGGGCTTCTGCTTAGCTATGAGTGCTCTCTGTGGTTTCTAGAGAGTTTATCTCCGGTGCCCTCTGGGCCTTTCTCGGCTGTGTTCAGCCCTCTGTGTTTTCCACAGAGCCAGCTTCCTCTTTCTCTCTGGCCTTCAGGTGACTTTTTTTTCCTAGCCTACCCTTTTCAAACATTCACTCATTAAATCTACCACTTTTCATATCATTTGTATTCTGCTTTATACTTGATCTTTTTAAATTTTATTTTATTCTATTGAGACAAGGTCTCACTATGTACTCGGAGGCTGGCCTTGAACTGACCCTGAGGCCCAGGCTAGCTTTGAACTAGCAGACCTGTTTCAGTCTCCCAAGTGCCCAGTTTATATTTGCTATTTGTGTATATACATTTTTTTTTCTTGACTTTAAGTGTCTTGAGGTAAATCATGTGTGGTGGCCATACCTGTAATCCTGACATTTGGGAAGCTGAGGCAGAAAGGGTGAGTTTCAGGTGATCCTGGGCTGCAGAGCTATCTCAAGGCCAGCCTCAACTACGTAGTGAGACCCTGTCTCAAAAAAGTATGTCTCCTTTTTTTTT
>PVKA01019271.1:0-19146 GCA_004027165.1 Ctenomys sociabilis
TCAGCACAAAAAGGACTGAAAGGAGTTGGGGAAGGCTTGCATGCCACTTCCTTGGAAGTGCTTGGTCTTCACAGCTCTGCCACTTTCCTTAGAGAGCTCCAATCTTCACAGTCAGTGTGGAAGGGAGAGGCTTGCCATGAGCTGCAGCTGTATCTCCTCCCTTTGATCGTCCCTGTTTTCTGCCGCCATGGACTGCTTCCTGCCGCCTTGTTCCAGCCTGCCTTGGAGCCCGCGGAGTATGGACTAAAACCTCCACTAACTGAGCTAAGTAAACCTTTCCTTTCTTAATTTTGGGTGCCAGGTATTTTGTCTCAACAATGAGTGAAAAGTAACCGAGACATGGCCAAAAGTTTGAAATGCGAGTAACACCTGATGTGTTTGTTTTCTGTTTCCTGTGCTTTTAGTGTCATCTAAGAAATCATTGCCAAAATGGTAATATGATAAGACTTTTGTCCTATATATTTCTTCTAAAACTACTAGAGTTTTACTTCTTATATTTAAATTTTGGATCCACTTTGAGTTAACTATTGTGTAGAGTATTAGATAATAGTTTAGCTTTATTTATTTTTTGCATGTGGGTGTCCAGTTTTTCCATAATCATTTATTGAAAACTGTCCTTTTCCCCACTGAGTAGTCTTGAAATTATTTGGCCTTGTATTAGACAGCTAGGATGCAATAACAAAATACCATAGACTGGGTTGGCAAAGCAATAGAAATTTATTTTTGAAGTACCAGGGCAGAGTGCCAGCGTGATTGCCACCTGGGGAGGGTTCTCTTCCTGATTTCCAGGTGTCTGCCGTATGTGGTGAAGAAAGCTCTCGTGTTTCTTTCTCTTTCCGTAGGGATGCCAGTTCCACTAGGGCAGGGCTTCTCCCTTATGACCTCGTCTAACATCAGCCACCTCCTTAAAGCCACTATCTCCAGTACAGTCACAAAAGAGTCAGGGCTTCCACATAAGAATCTGGGGAAGATGCAGTTCCATTTATAACAATTATGTGCAAGGGTTTATTTTTATTTGGCCCATGTATTTCTTCGGTTGTTTTTATTAGTACATATTTGCAGTATATAAAGTAACATCTGTTGTGTGGAGCTGGTACATAGACATAGCACATTAATTCTTTCATCCCTTTTCTCTCCATATGCCTATACTGCACTGTTTTGATTACTATAGCTTTACAGCAAGTTTTGAAATCAGGAAGTATAAGTCTTCTAGCTTTGTTCTTTTTCAAGATTGTCTTGTGTATTTCAGATCCCTTAAAATTCTTCCTGTTTGAGGATGGATTTGTCTAGGTATGCAAAAACATTGCTAGGATTTTGATAGGGATTGCATTTAATCTGTACACCATATTGAGTGATTTTAAGAATGTTAAATCCTTCAACTATAAACATGAGCTCCAGCTTAAATTTGTTGAAGAGAAGCAGCAAAAGCAGGCAGCCTAGCTTTGCTCCCCATTTTAGAATGAAAGGTTTCATCTTCAACCACAGAGCATGACATTAGATATGGGTTGTTCATATACACATTTAAATATGTTGGGTGCTTTAATGTGAAAGGATATTGAATTGTGTTTTCTGCTTCAATAAAAATTACTTTTTTTCTTATTCCAATCATTCTGTTATGGTGATGTATTATTATTATTATTTTTTTTTTCATGTGTGGAACTGTTGTCACAATCCTGGAATAAATCCCATTTAGCCCTGATATGTACGATCTTTTTCTAGGCTGTGAAATTCAGTTTATTAGTAATTTGTTGTGGATTTTGGCTTCAGTATTCATCAAGGTGATCAGTTTGTAGTTTCTTTTAGTATCTTTGTCTTTGTTTTCAGGACAGTAGAATTTATAGAATGAGTCTGGTACCACAGGCCAGTGGCACAATGGATGATGTATCAGATTATGGATCAGAAGATTCTAGAATATGAGTTTGGAAGTGCTTCTTCAATATTTTGAAAAAAATTGAAAAGGATGTATATTGCTTTTTAATGTTTGATAAACTTTCTCCGTAAACCCAGAAGAACTAGAGCCTTTCTTTGTTAGACCATTTTTCAGTACTAATTAGATTTCATTATTTATTAGTCATGGATCTATACAGATGTTCTCTCTCTGTGTGGGTCACTGTTGGTAGGTTTCTGCTTCTAGAAGTGAGTCCATTCCTTAGCATATCCAGTTCACTGGCATTAGTTGTTCTAAGTGCTCTCTTGTAATAATCTTTATTGTAGTAGTGTCCCCACTTGCATATCTGACATTAGTAATTTGAGTTTTATCTTTTTCTTGATCAGTCTGGCTAAAGGTTGGTCAATTTTGTTAAGCTTCTTTTTGAAGGACCAACTTTTGATTTCATTGTCTACTGTTTTTCTGTCTTCTGTTTTATTTATCACTTTTCTGATTTTTAATAGTTTTTCTTCTGCTCGCTTTGGATTTAATTCTTCTTTAGTAGTTCTTTGTGTTGTAAAGTTAAGTTTTTGGCTTCACATCTTTTTATTTATGAAAGTGTATGTCATATGTACTTTATAATTTGTTCTTTTATACACTGGTCAAGAATGTGATGTTTAGCCACATTTATACCAACACAATTGGTTATGGCTAAATGTTGGAAACAATCCAAATGCCCATCATTTAAGGAATGGATAAAGAAGATATGGTATTTTTACACAATGGAGTATTATTCAGCTATAAAAAATGATAAATTTTGAGACTTTTGTTGGTAAATGGATACAACTAGTAACCATACGCTTCAGTGGAATAAAGCAAACTTGTATATGCAAACATTGTATTATCTCCTTAGTGTGAGAACCTGAAAGAGAATATAAAATCTGAAGGATACTAGGAAAAGGAAATGAGCCTATTCAAAAGACAGGAGTTCTGGATAACTGTACTGGGGATTTCTGTTGGTTTATGGAAAGCAGCACTTAATCTTTAATTTTTTTTCTTTTTTTTTCAATTATTTTTCCTATTTCTCTCTTCTTACTTTCTTATATATTTTTTCTTTTCCAATTTTGCATGCATATATCTGGTAATATGAACAACTCATATTTAAGACAACACTTGCAGTACAACAAGTACTGTGAAATTATTATTTTCTTTACTGAAGTTCTGTATTATTTGTAATTTTTGATTTAATACTACTTTGGACTATTGTTAAAAAGTAAAAAAAGAAAAAATAAGAAAAAGCATGTGCTGTTTAATTTCTACAGATTTGTGAATTTTTCAATTTTCTTCCAGTTGTTGACTTTAATATTATTCTCTTGTCAAAGAGGACATTTTTTTGAAGTCACTTTTTAAGTCCACTGAGCCTTAGTTTCACAAGAGAAGATTGTATATTTCATTGTTGAGTAGAATATTTTCTATTAGATCTTGTTGATTTAAAGTTTTGTTCAGCACCATTGTTTCCTTATACAAGTTTTTGATTGTTTTTTCAAATTTTTTTATTAGTGGGGTTAGGAGGTATCCACTAATTATGTCAATTTTTGCATCTTATATTTTGATAGTCTGGTATGATATATATATTTGTATATACTTTTTTTGAGGCAGAGTCTCACTATGTAGTGCAGGTTGGCCTTGAACTTGTAGCTGAGGCTGTCCTCAGACTCACAGCAATCTTCCTACCTCAGCCTCCCAAGTGCTGAGAGTATAGAAGTGCACTACCATACCCGATCTATAAATATAGATTGTCTTCTTTTGTATTGAACCCTTTATTAATGTATCTGGGTCTAAAGTGAATGCCTGACATACAGGTCAGGTTTTTTATTAACTTTAAAAACTATTATTCTCATCTAGGAAAAAAGTAGAGTTTCAAACCAGAGTTATAATAATCCTGCTTTTGTAATTGTCCTTGTTTGTCTTTATCAAGATCTTCAGCAGCTGTCAATTTTGTTCTTCTCTAGCTTCATTCATTTCCATCTTTACCGTTCTTTGGAAGACAGGTCAAAGTGACAGTGAACACTCAGCTTTGGATTTTCTGAGAATATCTTACTTTCTACCTCATAGTTGCAGGACACTTGCTGAATAGGAGTCTCGGCTGATGGTTTTTCTTTTTAAATATATCAGCCCATTTCCTTCTGGCCTCCAAAAGTTTCTCATGAGAAATCTACTGATACTCTTCTTGTGGTAAATTGCTTCTTTCTTGATGCTTTTCAAATTCTCTTGTTATCTTTGTCTCTGACAATATGCTTGTAGTATGTTAGTATGGGCTTCTTTGATTTCATCCTATTGGACTTTGTTAAGATTACTGTATTTCTGTCCAACAAATAGCCACTAAGAAAATAATATGCAATGTATTAATTATTGAATCTGTCCTACTAATTTGATTTGAAACTGTCTCATTGCTATTTGCTCTTCAATAAAATTATGGAAAAATAAAAAAGAACATATAAAAAGAGATTATTGTATTTCTATATTCATGTCATTCATAAAAATTCATAAACTTTTCATCCATTATTTCTTCAAATAATGTCTGTCCCTTTTTCTTTCTCTGCTTCTGCAATTGTCACAGTATGTATGTTGTTCTGCTTATGTCCCTAGGCTATGCTCACTTTTCATTTATCTTTTCTGCTTTACAAACTTAATAATTTCATTTACCTTTTGATTTACTGATTCTTTATCTTGTCTTCTCAAATTGCCTCTGAATCTCTCTAGTGATTTTTTTGTGTGTTTTTTTTTTAATTTGTTTGTTTGTTTGTATGTTGGCCAGATCAGCCCACTCTGAGGGCGGGGCTGGTGTGGCATGTGGTGCCAGGGATTGAACTGTGGTCCCCTTCACTTGCCCAAGCTTGCCTAAGTAGGTGCCTTAGACCACTGAGCTATCTTGCTGGTCTACCCTGATGGATTTTTATTTTAGTTATTGTACTTTTGGGCCCAGAAATTTTAAAATGCATTATGCCTCTTTATTGATATTTTTATCTACATTTTTGTGGTACCTTTTAATTTTTACTTTGAGATAAGGTCTCGCTATATTGCCTCCCCTAGTGTCAAACTTGCAATCCTCCTTGGTGTTACCACTCTGCTGGGTTCTTATGCACACTTAAAAATTGTTTTCTTAGGGCTGGAGAGATGACTCAACAACAAGAATAAGCACTTCCTTGGCAAGTGCAAGGGTGTGAGTTCAATCCCAGGTTCCAAAAAAAAAAAAAACTTTTTCTTGGCCAGGCCTATACTGAGACATACACCTGGGATCCCCACACTTGGGAGGCTGAGACCAGAGTATCATCTCAAGTTCAAATGTAGCCTAAACTACATAGAAAAAACCGGTCTCAAAAAAACCAAAACAGGGCAGGCCTAATAGCTCAGTGCATTAATGCTCCTGCAAGCAGGCGCAGGGCCTGGGGGTTCCATCCCGTGGGGCACACTGAGATGATTAGACTAAGTGTGGTGGCATGCACCTATAATCTCAGCACTTGGGAGGCTGTAAATAGGAGAATCACTCCGTGTCCAATCTCGTGGTGAGACCCTAAACACCCTTTAGACCTTCCCCCCAAAAAATATGTGTTCTGTGTACATACACACACACTCACACACACACACACACACACACACATATATATGTCTATATCATCTCTCTCTCTGTCTCTCTCTCTCTCTCTCTTTCTCTCTCTCTCAAAACAAAAATAAAAAAACCCAAACCAAAACAATTTTTTTAATTGCTGGGGATGTACCTTGATACAAAGGGTCTAGGTTCTACCCTCAGGGCCACACACAGACCACCACCACCACCACCAGCAACAAAAATGATAGTTATAACTTCTTTAGGGATGTGTGTGTGTGTGTGTGTGTGTGTGTGTGTGTGTGTGTGTGTGTGTAGTACTGAAGACAGAGACCTTTTTGTTTGTTATTTTGAGATAGGATCTCATTAAACTGCCCGGGCTGGTCTTCCCACCTCACCATCTTGAGGTGTTCTGCGCACAGTCCTGTACTTCCATGCCGAGCTTCATTTAATTCTTTTAATACTATTGTCTTAGGGTCTTTGGTAACTACCATCTGGCTTTTCTCAGGGACATTTTCTATTGTTTTTGTTGTTGTTGTTGTTGTTGAATAGGTCATACTTTCCTGATTCTTTTTATGCATTGTGATTGTGTGTTTTTGTGTGTGTGTGTGCACTTGTAGGTTGTAAAACTGAACAGTTGAATCTTATAATGTCTTGTGTGGAAATATGATCCTTTCTCAGAACAAAACAAATTAGCAGCAACTACTTCTTTTTATCTTTGCTGACTTTTTGATTTGACGGTCTGTGTTGAGAAATCTGCCATGATTCTGATGGGCTTTCCATTATAGGTGATCTGTTTCTTCTCTCTAACAGCTGTTCTGTTGCTCATTTTCTGGGATCTTGATTATTATATGTTTCAGTGAAGATTTATTTTGATTATGGCTAGCTAGTGTTCTGTATGCCTCAGTTATCCATGTGTCAGATTATTTTCACATTTTTGAGAAATTTTCTGCTACTACTTCTGCACAGTCTTTTAAGGTCATTTGTGTTAACTTCAGCTATTTAATTGATACCTATTAGTCTTATATTATTTTTCTTTGCATCATTGTACAGCGTTGTATTGTTATTTCCCGGTTCCTTGTTATTTTTAATCTTTCATGTTCACTAACTGCAATGCTATCTTCAAGGTCTGAAACTCTTATCTTGTTTCATTCAAGCAATTTCAGTGGAATTCTTAATGTATTGGATATCTGTTTGAATCTGTTTCATGCATTCTAGTTCTTTCCTGTATTGTTTATTCATTGTTTCCATCATTTTCCTATTCCCTTATATTTTTTAATCTATATCTTTAGATGTATTGAATAATTTTTTTTGGATTGTTGTCATTTCCTTTTTTTTTTACCTGAGAGAGTATTTCTGATCTGATTTCCTCCATAGCGTGATGGAGCTGTTTCTTTACATCAGTTGATGTCATGTCAGAAATTTCAGGTGTGTGACTTCCAAGTTCTTCTATTACCTGTTTCTTGTTCCTGTTTTGGGTGGTCTAGAGGTCTGAGAGTGTCTTTTATTCCTTCCTTTTGTCATTTTTGAAGCCCCTAGTATTCTTCCTGATTCTGCAGTGATGGGAAGGGGTGGGAGGTGCCAGTGAACAAGGCTCTCAGGTGAGTGGGAGGGCATGAGAGGCTCACCAAAGCTCTTCCTGTGTGGGGTTCAATGTGGCTTCCACCTCATTGGGATGGGCAAGGTGCAGTTGAAGAAGGACCTGATGACGTTGAGTACAGGCCAGAGTTCTACAAGGCTTTCTCAGTGGTGGGTTGGTGCATGGTAGGGCTCCCACAGGTCCCTGTGGCAGTCTCCCTAGTCTCTCCAGAAATGTTCAAGAAGAGGACACAGCTGGGATTCAGTGGAACTCTGGCAGAAAGGCTGCGTGACAGGGCTACTCTACCAGGTCTTCCTGGCAGTCTTCAAGGCAAGGTCGGACAGCTGGGGCTCAGCAGAACTCCCTGGGTAACTCTTTGATAAAGCATGTAGTGAAGGCTGGCTCTAGTTCTCCTGCCTCCATCTCTTCAGTGCCGGGATTACAAATATGTGCCACCAAGCCCAGCATACAGCACATTTTTTGAAGATCTCAGATAGATCCTCCAGCTCATTTTGTACAGATCTCATTTTACATGTTACTGAAGGCAACATGTTATTATACTTTGTATAGCTATATAACAAGTATCTCTCTTCTACTTTCCAATAATGTACTCCTTAATTATTTTGTGCCTTTACTGAAGAAGTTGAGATTACTAAGAACAGTTCACCATAGTATTACATTTTCTACCTTGCTCCTCAAAATCTTTATAGCCTCTGCCCTATCTTGGTACCAAGACCAAAGCAGTATTCTATCTCCAGGTACCAAAAACAATTTATTTATTTATTTATTTATTTATTTATTTATTTATTTACTGCATAACAGATTGTCTCCAAGTTTAATTGCACCAAAAATTATATTTAATATATCACAGTTTTTGTGGATCAGGACATGGCTGGCTTGGGTCTGTGGGCCCAGGTTGTCATGTTGCCTGAGCTACAGTCAGTCACCTGGAGGCTCTACCAAGAGGCATCTGCTTCAAGCTGGCTCGCCTGTGGCTGCTGGCCAGCCTCAGGTCTGCAGGGGCCATTGATTAGAGATGTGCTTTTTTCCAAATGGTTCTCTTCACTCAATACTTTCAGTAAGACTAGTGAATGAGGCAGTAGACAAGAGTGTAGGTGTCCTTCTGTTATATGAGCTTGGAACTGGCCTCTCATTGCTTTTGTTCTGTTCTTCTTGTTGGGAGGGAGTCACTAGGTTCCACTCTCACAGACTGCTGCTTATCATGCAGGAGTATTTAATTAAAAGGCACTCCTTTGAAGTTAACCCTTTTACCCTAAATATCTGTCTTCCACAACCTTTTCACCAGTAATGCATACTAGCAAAATTTGAATGTTATAGATCCAGTGTTTATCTTATTTTTTTAAAATGAGATTGAACTTATTTAAAATTCATTAGTAATTTTTTTCCTGTGCAGTGCCTGTTAATATCTATGGGCCATTGTATTTTTGTTCTAGTTTCTTTACTGATCTTTAGATTTATTTTATTATATGAGGAAATTAGCCCATTGCCTGTCATAGGTAGAGATAATACTTTTCTCATTTTGTCAATCATCTTTTGATTTTGTCCATGTTTGTACTCTCCAATTTGTTTTTAATTTTCATGTAGTCAGACTGATCAAGTATTTCTTTTATAGAGGAATCATGCCCTTAAAAACAAAATCCATTTATGTCTTTCCTGATAATTTATCTTTCATATCTTGCTATTACCTTATAAGGGCTAAATTCTAATCTCTTTATTTTAATATATAAAGCATATTATTGCCTCATTGGCACTTAGCTCTTTTGCTTTTTCGCTTTCACCTGCTATACTGTCTCTCACGAGGGTTTACTGTCACCTCGCCATTCTTCATTGTGCATGTCCACACACAGCTGAGCTCTTATCTGACTACATCTCCTGCCTGTGAGAGGACACATAAAGGCAGGCTGTGTGTTGGACGTGCTCATATAGGCCCAGCACCTGTACAGTACCACACATGCTTAGTTTTCCGAATTAATATGTGCAAGATGATCGGAGAACACAGTAGTTCAAAAACAGAGAGGAGACGTGACCAGCTTTAATCCTCCGGCTCCTGAGTGATCGTGTAGCATGCTTTAGTTAACAAGTAGCTTTGTCAACTGTTTCCAGCTTGGTTCTTCATAGTTCTCACTTTGCTTCCCCAGTAAGGTAACATATTGGTGCTAGTTCAATTTTATAAATCTCTCACAATTTTATCCTCATATTTGTCTAAGACAAAGCGTAAGTACTAAGGATTCATGTCCCCGTCTCCCTGGCAGCAAGCGCAGCCAAGTGATTAGAGTGCAGGCTATGGGCTACGAGAGGTAATAAGCAGAACTTGACACCTTTGGAACGCAAGGAGCATAACCTCCCTCATTTTTCACCTCATGTGGGAATGTGGACACAGGAGCTGGAGAAACAATTCTGTACTATGAAATAGAAGCTGGATGTTGAGGGAGAAAAAAGCAAAAGGAGAGGAATCCCAGTAACAGAAATAATAGGGTCGCATTTTTCAGACCCTGGTGGCTAATGCTGGAATTGTTACAGGAGTCAGCATTAACTGTTATCTTGTGTTCAAGCCATCGCCATTTTGGCCTTTGTTTCAGAAATCAAATCTGTGTCCTAATTTATACAGTTCTGCAGGTATCAGATCTCACTTCTTGGATCACTCTCTGCTAATCCTTTGTGACAAGCCAGTATCCAGCAGTTCAGGAATTGGGAGTAGGAAAGTTTAGATGAGAAATAGGAGGACAATGTTCTAAAACGGAAGGAGAGGATAGAGAGAGAAAACAAGAGATGACTGCCAACTGAGGTCATTACTGCAAAGCCACTTATTCTGAGGACTGGAGCATATTCAGCGACCATGTTGTCCACTGATGGCCAAACAAGAATCCATGCAAAATGGACATTTCAGAAGAAGGAAATGAAGAGAAAATGGTATGGAGTAATCCAACAAAATACATATGTAAAGAACAGGCGAGGCTGGAGATTGCAAGAGTAAAATAATGAGGACCAAAGTCCATGATTGTTTAAATACAACAGTCAAAAATACCAATGTAGGGGGTAAAGGGCAAAAGATATATAGTGTGGGCAAAATGGACCCTTGGCTCCTATTTCGGGCACCTGGTTTCCATTAATCTCTCATCCCTTCTAGGCTCTTATAGTGCCTCCTGCCTTCCCAAACCTTGTCCCAAGCTGGTATGTAAATTAAACCAGCAGCTTTAATCTTTATAACATCATAGAAGAAGGAATGAAGATAGTAAAAATTGAGGATGGAGCACAGCCTATAGGATCCAAACATGTAGTAGCAGAACATCCCAAAATAGGTAAGGAAAAGAGAGGGAACTACCATAAACACCCCAGTTTATTTCCTTCTTTGAACTCTTACCTTCTCTTTACCTCTTTCTAAAATATGCATATACAGGTCGTGTTAAGAAAACCCTTTCCAGTTGGCTTCTTTCCAAGACGAGGGTACAGCTGGGCCGAAGGGCCACATGTTGAAGTTATTAATATGCCTGTGCCCTTCTCCCCCACTGAGTTCACTGATCAAAGGCCCTGCCAGAGCAGCAATGGATAGCCTCGCATAATGGGAACTGAAATTCTACTTAAGAAACCAGCTTTGCCAAAACACACTACCTTTTTAAGTGAAACATTCCATGCACATATTAACCTGATTACAGAAAGGAAGGGGGATCTTTTTTCCTTCTGTACCCTGCTAATAATTTTCTGTCAAGTCTGATTTGGCTTTAGCTGCACTCCAAGTTCTTGTGATGTGCCCCGTTCACCAATAAACTAAAAACAGAAGGTGCTGCACAAACTCTGAGACAGGATCCTCCATCCCTGAATGCAGATGCTGCACAATCCAGTTCCCAGCCAGCAAGGGAGGCCAGTGAGTTTTTAGTCTCTGACAACCAGCAGCCTGCCTCTGATTCACACAGTCAGTGAATGAAGCACATGGAGAAGATGGTGGAAATAATTAAGGTTCTCGGAGTTAACAGAAGCACTGACTCATTACATGGAGCCCCTGCCTCTAAAGGGAGTCAAGCATTGTGCTAGTTAGAGAAAAGAACAAATGGTAAAAAGTGTTTTAGGGTTCCACTCAGTTCAAGCTCCAGCTTGAAAAGCAGGTTAAGTTAAAAAAAAAAGAAGAAAAGAAAAGCCAGTTTAAAGAAAGCAATGTCATTCTGTTTTACCTGATAAACCAAAAAAAAAAAAAAGTTTTATATTTTATTTCACTATATTCCAGGATAGGTTCCTCAGAGCTGACAAAATTTTGTCACCAAACAGTTTGGCAAATGATCTAGATACCATTAAGATGCCCAAACAGGGAAGTCCAGGAAGACTCTGAATGACAAAGTCCTCCTTGGAGGAGAATTAGATGTTTTAAATGGCCTTTTTTTAGGATCTTCAAGTACAAATTGCAGCCTCTCAAGTTCAGATCTGCTCTACCTATAATTATAAACACAGAGAGACAGACTTCTGTGAAGACAAAATATTGTACAATGAGTTCCACTACTGGTTGTCTTCATTGCTAGGTAAAGTGGAGGGTCTTGCACAGTTGATATATTCTAGAAAAAGTCCACACAAACACAAGTAAATAAGGATGGCAACAGTCTAAAGTAGTCATTTTTCATATTTGGCAACTATTAAGTAATTTGTTAATAAGGACCAAGAAAGATCTTCTGCAATGGCTTGAAAGACTTCTGACTGTGTCCTGTCAAATTTCGTTAAGAACTTGAGGGTGTTTTTCTCTGAAGAAAGAAAGCCATGAGATATTACAAGCAAAATCTCACCTAGTTAGATGTGGTGCTTGTGTTATATCCTTCTTAGGACATCTGTTGACTTTGTTTTTTCTTTTTTAAAAAGTAGTTTTGTCTCATCAGATGAGAGCTGTCAGAGTAATCCAGAGTGGATTTTCTCGGTATCTCAAACTTTCCTGTGTTTGATACTCCTTTTGATGTCCCTTCATCTGTTTCTTCTAGAGTACTGAAAGGCTTGCTGCCTTAGAGTCTGGAATAGCATATGTTAGTGCCAGGGTCAACACTGTAGTCTTCTTGGGCAGTCACAGCCATAGTTTGCACTAACACTGTACATAACTTGTGACAGTGATGGTAGAAGAGATAATACCGATGTAATTACTTACAGAAATACACTTGACCTTGAATATTGCTTATCTGAGGAGAGGCAGTGATCACTGATGGAATTCACAGTCACATCAGTCAAGAACCTGTGGGGATTCACTCCTTGTTGGCATTCAGTAAAGATCCGCATGGTTTTCAAGTACTAAGTCCAAACCTAAAACAGTATTAACTAGTATGCTTTGATCTCAAATGCTGAAATAATGGCTGTAGTTAGATAACAAAATGTAGGAAATAATTTCTAAATTCTGGCTCAGAAATCACAATTTCTTGATACAGCCAAGACTTTATACCTGATGGAACTTTAAATTAAAGCAAAACCAGAAAAGGAACCAAACGAATGATGACAAATCATTCTCTAAAAAGAAGTTAAGAAGTGTGGTTTCAGAAAGTATTTCATTTCATTTCCAGTAAATTTCTTTCATTTATCTTTATCATATTACATTATGCTATGTTTTACTCAACATTCCAGCAAGATCAAAAATGAGACAGGAGCAGCAAGACTTCAGCTTTTAATTACAGAAATTTGTGGAAAAGATATCCCATGATTCTCTTTAGTATGTGGTGAGGAAGGACATGGGTGTTGTCAGTCACTGGAAGCGAGACCTTATAGGGCATGCACACACACACACACACACACAAAAGGGAAAGAGATAGAAGAAGGAAGGAAAATAAGCAAGCAAGCAAACTGAAGCCCACACGTACAACCCTCATTTGAGCTAAAGATCACACAAAAGAAGATACCCAAGCAATGGCAACAACCACTCTACATAATGGGCTTTCAGGAAAAGGATTGCATGAAGTGTTTTCTGCCCAAATCAGTTTTAAGTATTGAATAGAACTTTCCTAGTATGAAAATGTTACTAAAATCTCACTAAATGATGAAACACATCACTAAATAGGAATTTCTTTCTGATTGTCTCATTTTTTTTTCCATGAGACATTGCCATCCAAAAAGATTTTGTGAGCATTTTAAAAGCCTTAGAGTTACCCAAAAGAAAAATGTTAAGAAAACTCTTGGCACTGTTTAAGCTCTGCAAGTATGTCAGCCCCCTCCTGATTCTACACATTTGTTTTGGTGGATTTGCTTTTTCGTTGTATTTAACTGGTATGAGTAGGAATAGATATCTAGGATTGTGGGAGAGAAAAGCCTTATTTCAATCCAAGTTGAATTCAGAGTAGATCACTGACATACTTTTAAGCCTTGTCCAGTCACCTGTTGGGTTCTATTGCTCCCAGACCTAGAGTGTAAATGTTTACTCTGGCATCACTGTACTACAACATCTAAAACCAGAGATGTTTCCCAGCACAAAGCTGAGCTCAAGGCCGGCTGTGGCTTTAGGAGACACTGTTTGAATCTAAGTCTCTTTTTCATTAGAATAAGACTGAGATGGAAGTTTCCTTGGTGCATTATATTATTAGGCTCATCTGGCATAACATGTATCTGTGTTATGTTTTAAGCAGCATTTAAAACACGTTTTGTAAAAGCAGCATACTTGGTATAAAATTCAAGCAATAACAAAGGAATAGAATGAAAATTATGCACCCTCACTTCCTCTGGAACAACTGCAGCTTCTTTGATTTGTGAGTTCATGAGATAATACACACACACACACACAAGTACATGTTTCTTCATGCAAATGTTAGCACATTATGCAACCTTTTCTGCATGTTGCATTTTTAAAAGTTCATTTATTGTATAAAATGCATACATATATAGAAAAGGACTTAAAACGTATAACTGAATCATATAAAGCAGTTACTTATCATTACTTAGGTTAAGAAAATAACCTCAAGACTCCAGAAGCACTAATCTTTTTCTCTATGTCTCTTTTGTGGTGACCATTCCTTTTCCCTGAGAAGTAACCTTCTGGATTTTATGAAAATTACATTTTTAATTTTCTTTGAAGTTTTACTTTGTATTTTTTTAAAAATGTATTTTAGTACAGGGTCTCACTACACATTGGACTCACAGTGATCCTCCTGTTTTCAGCCTCCCAAGTGCTGGGATTACAGGTGTGTGCTATCACACCCAGTCTTAATCTCTATCTCAGCCCTCCCCTGGGGCCAGCATGGCATGCTGGGAATTGAACCCCAGTCCCTGGCACTAATTTGTAAGTATTGATCTATAAACAAAATAATTTCAAGTTTGGGGCCTTTAGAAAAAGTGTTGTTAGGGAGAATGGTTTTTGTACTGTACACATACAGCTCCCGGTGAATTTCTGTGGAGTACGCAGATAAGAGGGGAACTCTGAGACCACATGGTATGCATATCTAAACACAAGGATCTGAGTTCAATCACCGGTTCTGAAAAATAAAATAAAGTGCCAGAGTGTTGTCTAATTTATAAGCCCACCATTAGTTTACTGCTCTTAATCTATAGCAGGACTTGGAATTCTCAGATTTTTAGTTCATCTATGGATATGTACTAGTAACATGTTGTGTTTTTTTTTTAAATCTGTGTTGCCATGGTAACTGATTACAGATATATCAGTTGCCCCTATAAATTTATTCTTTTGGGTAGGGTCTGCTCAGATTTTTTGCCTGTTCATATACTGGTCTGGTCTGAGAGTGTTTTGTGCTGGGAAACAGAATATGGGACCTTGAGGACAGATGTACTCTCCTCCATCCACAGGATTTCTTAATGACTTCTGGAGTTTTTGTATATCCTCAATACTAGTACTTTGCTAGTTATACTTATAGCAAGTGCTTCCTTCTACTCTAAGCTTGTATTTCCTGTTCTTTATGCCACCTCTGATTAGCTGAAGAAGTCCTTCTCCCCACTCAATCCTGGGACTCAAACCCAGGACCTCATGCATTCCAGACAAGTACTCTGCCTCTGAGCTACATTCCCAGCCTTGAAGAAGTTCTTAGTATAATCAAATTTATCAACATATTCTTTTCTTATGAAAGATTTTTTAAAAGAGAAATTCCCCTCACCTCAAGGTCATGAAAATGTTCTATATGATCTTCTGAAGATTTTAATATTTTCTAAAAGAGATCTGAAATTTATGGACCACCTGAGACTGGTGCTATACAGAGGTCCTGTTTTATATTTTTCCCACACACAGTTATTCAGATTTTTTCAGTACTACTGAAAGAACCATTGTTTTTTCACTGCTCTCAACTCCAACATTTCTCATAAACTTTATATATAAAGCTTGGTTTGCAAGCATAATTCGTTCTGGAAACATGATTGCAATCCAAAGCACTTGTATATTAAAGTGAATTTTCCCATAAGAAATAATGAAAACTCAGACCGTTTGTTCCATAACCCTAAAATATTCATGTAAAATGATTACTATGCTGTAAAGCAATGAAAAATATAAAGAAAAATAAGCAACTTAATTTGCACTTATTTTTGCAGGCTGTCTTCACTAGTATGGAGAAAAGACAGGAGGGTTATTATGTAAAAGGACAGCTCACTGTACCTACTGGAATCACTACTGTCTGCTGGCTCAGTGAAATCTTTTTTTTTTTTTTCATGCAACTTTAACAAAGACCTATCTGATGGAACTTACTTTGCTTCCTCTTGAGAATTATACAAAAATATAACATTGCATTGTCACTAAGCAGATGCATTGTTGACACAGCTATAGCCTTATTCAGGTGGCGCTTTTCTACAAAATTTTGCACTGTTTGTGGCATTTTACATATCTCCCTAATCACATCTGAAGTGAAGGATTCCACCCTTTTTTCTCTCTTCTTCCTCAGACAAGATCTCTCCATAACTTGTTGCCAATAGGAAATGATCACTCACAATAGTGCAGAGACAGAGACAGAAGGAGAGAGCCAGAGAGAGAGAGAGAATGAGAAAGAGAAGAGGAGGAGGATGAGGAACAGGAAAAAAGAAGGGAGAGGGAAAAGGAAATAGGGAGGAGGAGGAGGAACAGGAAAAAAAAAAGGGAGAGAGGAAGGGAAATAGGGAGAAGGGACACAGAAAAGAAAAATTGTTCCAGTTGTGATCACGTGACATTTAATATCATGTTCAGCTTGTATTGGAAGACATCACTACTTGATCAAGTTAAATTTTTTTGGAAATGTTTAGTGGAAGACTAATGGAACTATATATATATATATATATATATATATATATATATATATATATATTACAGGGTCTCACTATACAACTTGGACTCATAGTGACCCTCCTGTTTTCAGCCTTCCCAGAGTCCCAGAGCTGGGATTACAGGCATGTGCCACCACGCCTGGACTCAGTTGCCAGCTCAGCATGCCCAGGGGCAGAGCCTGCATGGCTTATGGTACCAGGAATCAAACTCTGGCCCCTGCACTTGCCTAAGCAGGTGCTTAGTCCACTGAGCTATCTTGCCAGCCATATATATATATATATATGCATATGTATGTATGTGTTATAGTAGCACTTTTGTTCATGAACTCAGTTCTACCCATGATTCCAATTCCAAAATGAACTGGATGAGAACTGAATCAAATTTCCCCATAAAGTCAATACTGAACCTAACCATTTAATTTTGATTCAGTTCTAATCCAATTTGGTTTGCAACTAGAATTTTGAAAAGGATCAAGTCTGTGAACCAAGGTGCCCCTATATATATGTGGCTGATTTTGAGCTCTCCATCTACCCCTTTATTCTCTTGTCCATGTAAGTATTTATTTTACCTTGCTATAACAGGTTTAAGATCTGTAAAACAAGGTTGGGGGGTCTTCTGTATTTTTGTATACATTTTAGAATTAGCTTCTTGATATGTTGTTTGATGAAATATTGGACCTTGCACATCAAATGAGGAGTAATTGATGGTTTTCCAAAAGAAACATTAGAGGACTTGCAGTGCCTGAGCTTGAGACTTAGTAGGAAGAGATGCTAAAAAGGTAGTAAGTGTCGACTGGAGTGGATGTGTGGAGAGCACTGGTACAGAGCAGTATCACACATACACGGTCACTTGATTTTCAACAACAGTGCCAAGGTAGTTCATTGTAGGGTTTATGATCTTTTCCACCAATAGCGCTGAAGCAATTAAGTATCTATATGTAGTTTTAAAAGGGAAGAAAAAAGGAGCATCCATAACCTCCTATCTGATGCTTCACGCCATATACAGAGACAAACAAAACAGAAATTCAAATTGAATCATACACCTAATTTTATTTTTTATGAGCAGAATATATTTATTGGGGGAAAGAAAGCTCTTGTCTGAGAGAGGGACAGGAGGGGGGCCCTGAGCTGGTGGTCCCTGGGAAGCTGTCTCTTTCAGAGACTTTTAAAGAGTAAAACCATGGAACTCACTCCATATTCCCAACTTTAAACCTAAAGCTAATACTGCTGCTGCCTGTCTGCTGCCCTCAGCTTCTTGCCAGTGGACCGTGCCATATAACAGCTTGCTTCATCAGTGCCAAGAAGGAGGAGAGTAGAATCTGCTAGCAAGGGGAAGTCAGAAGCCTCCATAATGTAATCATGAAGTGACAGCTTATTCCTTTGCTGTATCTTGTTGGTTAGAAGCAAGGTACAGGGCCCACATACACTCAGGGGCTGAGTAGTATACAGGGCACACATACCTGGAGTCTGGGGTAAGTTGGGGTTATCTTAGGACCTGTCCACTTTGTTTAAAGTTATGCATTGCATAAACTGCATGAACCAGCAGTCTCACACTTATATATTTATTCAACAGAAATGAAAACATATGTCCTGTACATGTGGTTATATACACGAATGTTTATAACAACTTTTTAAAACTTGCCCCAAACTGGAAACACAAGATGAACAGCTATCATCTTGTGAATGGTTAGCTAAATTCTGTATAGCCACACAATGAAACACGATAATAAAAAGCAGCTACTGATAGATAAAACAACATAGATGAATCTCCTTCCCAAGTCTTACATGTACTGAAAGAAGCCCAACACAAGAGGCCACGTGCTATAATACTGTTTATATTATAAAAGGCAAAGCTATAGGGAAAAAAAGCATACCTGTGGTTGTTTAGGCTGGAAGCTAGAAGAGGACCAACAGCAGAAGGAGCTTTAGGATGCTAATAGCCTCTGTACTCATGTCAGTGGTGATATACTTGTCAAAACTCATAGAACTGCAACCGTAAAAGAATGCTTTTTAATATATGGAAATTATACCTCAGTAAATTAAGAAAAACAAATAAAAAAACATTAGCACTCAAGGATATTGGTAGTTATTACAGGCAATAGAACTTGACCATTGGATGCCATGTATTTTTTTTTAATGAAATGTTGAAAACTAAGAACTTGTATTTATCTTTTTTTTAAATGCTGCTTTCTGCTCTATACAGTAAGATTATTTATGGAATCTACAATCTACAGATCATTTATGAAATTGAGTAGTTTTTCCTTTGCCTTGTAATTTTGGTAGCCAGTGTTGCTCCTTGCCACTTGCGCAGCATCTGGGGTTTTCTGGGTGTGGTGGCACATGCCTGCCCTCCCAACTCTCTGACAGGCTGAGGCAGGAGGGTCACAAGTTTGAACCCAGCTATCCAATTTAGCAAGACGTTGTCAAAACAAACAAACAAACAAACCAAAAACCATCTCAGAAACAAACAAAACCCACACGTACACCAAAAATCACACCAATTAAATGCATAAGATGTAGCATAGGGCAAAGGCCCTCAGTTTGATCTCTACAACCACAAAAAGAAAATCTTTAAAAAACACACACTCACATTTAGCTGGGATTGAGGCTCAGTGGCACAAGCAACCTGGCAAGTGCAAGGTCCTGAGTTTGATTCCCAATTCCAAAACCTCCCATAAAAACATTTAGCATCATTTATTCTCTCTTAACCTAGATACTAATGTTGTGTGTTTTAAGTTTAAAATGCATACTTGAGCCAGGCATGGTGGCGCATGCCTGTAATCCCAGCACTCGGGAGGCTGAGGCAGG
This sequence comes from Ctenomys sociabilis, assembly GCA_004027165.1. Lineage (NCBI taxonomy): Eukaryota > Metazoa > Chordata > Mammalia > Rodentia > Ctenomyidae > Ctenomys > Ctenomys sociabilis. The sequence goes on from PVKA01019271.1 coordinate 19,063, forward strand.
AGGATTGTTGTGAGTTCGAGACCAGCCTGAGCTACAAAGTGAGCTTAAGGCCAGCCTGAACTGCATAGTGAGACCCTGTCTCAA